>VYZP01053462.1:0-33671 GCA_013400635.1 Hypocryptadius cinnamomeus
ACCCCAGGCAAGCTGTCATTGCTTTGTAGTATGTGCTCTCCTGCAGGGTCTGCATCAAGCCTATTTAGGAGAAGGACTTCCCATCTTGACCCATGAGTGCCAGTCATATTTAGAGACATAATTAATGTTTACTGTGTGGTCAGTCCATAACATATCTTACTTCCAGAGCAGTGCAGAAGTGCTGTGCTGAATTACAGCCTCCTCCAGAGAGTGCCAAATGGGTGTAATTTGTGGGAATAACAGCCTTCCTAGGACAACACTCACCTGCAGCAGCTTGAGCAGCCTGTACTGCTGCCTGCCTGGGACATGGAAATGTTGGCCTGAATTCTCTCAGCCGTTGCTCATCATTTTATTTCAGATGTTGAGCTGTCTGGAGTGGATGTTGTAGTTACTGTGTTTGTGGTGGCCAGCTTGAGTTTGGTTGAAAGCTCCAGCTGCTGCAAACAATGTTACAAACAATAGTAGAAAGGTAAAAAGCTGCTGCTGGGAGAAGTGCAGCCTGTGCCGCTGGCCTGGAGCAGCAGGGATGGGGAACCTGCTCTTCCATCTGTATGGATTGTGTGGACCCCCAAGAGGAGAGCAGCCTTCCTCACCCAACACCATTGCACTGGTCCTTGTTTTCTGAGAATCAAATAAGCCCCGGGGTGCCTGGGATGAGAGAAGCAGCAGGAGCATGACCAGGAGCAGGAAGGGTTTGGTTGGAATATGAGGAAGGGAGACAGGTTGTACCTTGCCATCAACAGCTTGTGAGTTTGGCTACAGTGGAGCAGCTGCTGCAAAGCAGAGGGCTTTGGGTGCTGAGGAGCTGGGGAGCTCTGTGTTCTGATTTGTAGCTGCTGTTTTCTGATTTGTAGCCCTGCTCACCTGGCTGTGCTAGCTAACAAAAAACATGATCTGTTCTCAGGTGTAAGCATGTTTCCTCCAAACCCACGTTTTCTTTCCCTTTCCACCCTCCACCTCTCTCTGGTGCACAGCTCCAGGCAGCAATTGATTCCCTGAGCCTTGGCTATGAGCCTCCCAGCACTTTTCAGCTTCTGCACTTTTGGTCCTCAAATTAAAACCTTTGCTCTTGGCTGACTATGTAGAGTGCAGCGCATTTCCCAAGTCTGAGGGCATGTTGCATGACAAGGAAGCATTGAAGTGAAGGAAATGGTTTTCCTGCCCAACACATAATTAAACTAGAGAATTCATTGTCACAGGAGGTTGTAGGGCTCAAAATTATAAATGGATTCACAGGGGAATTAAAAGAACTCCAGCAAAAAAAAAATTGCAAAACAGTTGAATTAGAGTTTTCTTCAGAGAAGACTGAAAACTGTTTGCTGGAAGAGCATCCTGGAGAGTCATCACTTCAGGTGCCTGGGTCTTATACCCCATTCTGTGAGGTTCCTCTGGTTATATCAGTCTTCTACAGTCAGGTCTAGAGCTGAACCAGCATAGCGCTCTAGCATGGATGTTCTCCAGAATGATGCTTCCTTCATGACTTAATTATTTATTTTCTTGTGGTAAGGATGAGGATAAAAATCAAAGAGTTAGTAGGATAAAAAGAGGTGAGACATGCATGTATATTCTCACTGGTCCCTTGAAATCAGCACAGCAAGTTCTTTCTTGAAAAACAAGTAACTTCTGGGACCCATGAGCACAAATTCTGGGAATGTGAATGCTGTGTTCCTACTTATGTCTCTTGGTGTGTCTGGTGCAAACTGAGCTTTAGAGATGGTGTAGAAGCAATTTTTTTCTGCCTTGACTCACTGTATGAGTATTTCTTGACAAATTATTCCAAGCAGCAGCACATTTGAGGAAATCTGTTTGAGTTATCTGTGAAGAAAATTAGACACTTAATTTGGCAGGTGAGTTTGTTACTCTGAAACTTTTTCTGGTCTCTGATTTTGGGCTAGGTAGGTTTATTTTTGTAGTTGATATTGTTTATGTACCTATTTAAGTGTCATCGTGCCTTATTGAACTCTAAATGTGTCACCTATAGTAATGTGTACAGAGGCAATGTGTTTTGTTTTTTTTTTTATCAAACATGGGAAAATACTGATGCATAAACGTATTGCAATCTTGATTTCTTTTACAACTTCTTTAAGCGCTTAACAACTGCAAAACCAGAACTTCAAACACTTCCTGCAACTACTTAGGGATTCATTTGAATGAAGATAATTCAAATGTTGGCATGTGACTATGAGTTGGGCTTTAAAAAAAAATCATTGCAAAATGAAAGGATTTAATTTTTTTTCCTAATAAAAACAAACAGCTGGGTCTCCCATATGGAATTCTCTTGTAAAATATTTACATTTGAAAGGCGCCTAGACTCCTTGCAGTAGAATATAATTTAAACAATGAGCCCAAGTGAAAAAACTTCTATTGTTGTTGGTTCTGTTTGCAAAGGTTTTTAGTGTGCACCTTCCTCCTTCTGAACCTTCTGTGCTCAGCATTAGGCTGAGTCTTAGTGCTGGGAGATTTGCCTTGTTGAGTAACTCAGTGTTTCCTTTTCTGAAGAAATAATAATGATGTTCATCAAAACTCAACCTGATACATGTCAAAGGGTGTGTGAGAAGCAGGATATTGTGAAGGAATAGGGGGGAAAATGATTGAAGGAATGAACTGTTAGTACATGAAGTTCTTAACAGTTCACTACTCTGAACTGCAGAAAAGTTGGCGGTAGGAGAGTGTCCCTGGAAGCACCATCTCTCTCTGGTTAGTGGAAGCAGTTTCCTTGGCTGCACGGCTGCCAGAGTCTTTCTTTTTTACCCTACTGCAAGTATAAATGTTAACTTTCCAGCTGGAATTGCTCTGTTTGCTTTCACAGTGAAAACAGAACTAACTATTCTGGTAATGTTATTAAAAAATATTTGTCATGTCAAAAAGTCTTGCTGCCTGTAATTATGTTTAAACATCCCAAACTGAATAGCAACATTCAAACTCAGCTGAAGTATTTGATTAGACTCAGTTAATAGTTACTAATGGCTGTGCATCTTGTATGTGGGACTCCAAGGAGAGAATGGGGGAATTAATGGCAAGCTTATTTGGAAAGCAGTGAATGACTGAGGAGCTGTGAAGTCTTGCATCTTGTCCTGTCCATGGAACAGGGCAGGGAGGCTTGTGCCAGGCCTGTTTCATGAAGCAAGAGACCTGATTTTACCAGATTAAGGCTACATCTTGATAGAAAACCAAACAGTTTTTTTGTCTGATGAACACAAGGTTGATGGGAGTTGCTTTTTTCTTCCCTTATTTTTAATTTTTAAAAAGTTTCTGTTTTGTCTCAAGCCCACAGCAATCTTTGCTGGCTGTATTTGTTGCTGACATTATGCTCTGCAGAGCAGCAGTAACCTCAGTAACCTCTGGGCGTTTCTGCAGCAATCTCTGATTACAGCTCCTTCTTGGTGCAGGACACATCACCTGAGTTCGTCAGACAACCAAGGTAGTTTTCTAAGGCCTTCTCTCTTGGGGAGCTGTATCACTATTAACACCACCAGTGCTACTAAAGCAATCCATCACTCCCTAATGTAGCTGCAGATTGGATAGTTAAAGGCTCCCTGAAAAGGTTGATGCTCAGGGGAAATTCTGTCTGCATGGACAGAGGTGAGCACTGTAATCATCCTGTGATGCCATAGCAGGGCTTACTCTGGGAGCCTGCATTTATAACTGTATTGGTATAAAATCCCACCCCTGACCAGCAGTTGCTCATGGAGGAAAACTGGGTACAGACCTGGCTTTGGTAATTAGAGAAATCCATGCAGTTTTACTTTTTGTTTTATGTCACTCCAGCTTACCAAGGCCCCTTGGTGTAAGCTTCCCTGCAGTCCATGAGGATGTAGAATTGTATTATGAAGGAAGGTGTTTTACCTTGTCAATGCCATCATGACATCCTGAAGAATTAGTTTCCAGCACAACTTTGTCCTTTCTCCTGTTTTTTTATTTTTTCCTGTACTTCCTATTCTGAGTGCATGCTCTCCTAGTTGTAGGAGAAGAGCATTTCCCTGTTGAATTATTTATCAGCTCTGTCCCGTGCATGTTGTTTCTCAGGAATAAATTTGAACTCCTAACTAGAAGCCACAAGATGGTAAAAAAAATGCTGCATCTTTTTATTATATGTAATGCTTGGACTTCAGGAATATATTCTATTCAGAAATAACGTTTTACCAGCACCTTGAGAAAAGCCATGAGACTAAAGAATGCTTGTTCTTGATACTTAAAAAAAAAGGTTGTAAAGATAATGTCTATGACACATCTGATGTTTATCTTAAACTTGTTGTTGGGATGTGAAGTAGCATGCTGGTCTGTTTGCTGTTTTGAATAGAGGAATTCGAAGTTTTGGGTTTATAATGCTTTTTTTTCTTAATTTGAGGAAGAGAATCTCTGTAAGTCAGAATACAAGCACTGATAATCTCAGTGCTAAACTGATGGTTTCCTTGAATAAGTCTTGATGATTCATTTCTGACACAAGTGCTAGAAACTAGTGACCATTTTGAAAGCAACACAGGAAAGGAAAATCTATTTTATACTGGAAAGGAAAGCACCTGGCATGGTTACATTGAATTCAGAGACCTACATCATCCGCCCATGTTTTTGGACAGGTCTGGAGGAGCTGGCAGGAAGATAATAGCAAGTTCAAGGGGTGCTGCTTGCAGCAAAATCCCCAAAGCAAGGTTTTAACCCCTTGCTGGCTGCAGCCTTCTCCTTGGCCATGTGTTGCCCTGGAACAGCTGTCAGCAGCTCTGAGCGCAGCAGGCTCAGCGCACACAAAGGCTCAGCGACACGGAGGTTATGACCTAATGTTAATGGTGCTGCCATTTATTGTGTGCCTGCCATGGGACTTCCCCTGCTTTGTCTAGGGTCCTGCCTCATATTCTCTTTAAAAGGCTTCCTTGCACAAGGAAGAATTATGAAATCAAACTTTCTCTTTTATTGTAGCAGCTTGTGTTTACTCTTGATGTGCTTGCACAGAAAAGCTATTTTTGTCACCGCTGGGGAGAAGAGAGTAGGTTCTTGCATGTCCCGTTTAATCAGAGTTTCAAATGGTTGTTTTCTAGGGGACCAAAAAAAAAATCAGGTCAACAGTCAAGGGACCTTTTTATGTTGATGGTGACAGTTTTTATTCTGCGGGAGTTATAATCTAGATGAGAGAGGCAAAAATACTCGAGGACAGATATCTGGCTCTGTAGAGTAAAAATGTTAAGTGTTGCTGCAAGGCTGAATGTAAGTCTTTTTCACTCGAGTGCTTTACTGTAGCAGTGCAATTTTGCACCATAGATTTTCACTTGTAAAGTCTGTGCACATCTGCTTTAAAACTCGGTGTAGTTTGTTGCTCCCTACCAAGTGGATAGTGGGAGGCATTCATTTGTTACGTGCTTGGGGGATGTCTGTGGCATTCCTTCAACAATAATGTGAATGAATACAGCAGAACAACTATGATTAATGATGATAATAGTAATGATTTAAAAAATCAGTCCTTAGATACCTGTCATTCTGTCTTTCTATGTTTCTACCTTTCTATCTGTCTAAATAGGAGATCTCTTTTCTGCAGTAAGAGATAAGTCAAATTCCAAAAGGGCAGCAAGGATGGAACATTGATCTCCTGTTCCAAGAGCACAAGCCCTCTGCTTGCAGCATCTGCTCACATTTGTCTGGGGTTATTAGCTTATAGCTGACCCGTAGTACATGTTTGGGCAACCCTTTTTGGGACAGTGAAGGGCAGCAGTGCTCACACATGCTGGCCAATTCATTATAATTAATTTTGCAGACTGGGAAATCTAGCAGAGCAAAGGTTGATAAAGCACAGGATAATCAGAGCTGCAAAATGCAGTAAAATACTATTTAGTTCTAACTGTGCCAAGGGGATACCTAGGGAAAAAGCATATTATACATACATCATGTCAGAGACAGTGCTATACAGTCCTGTCCAGAATTATTCCCAATGTTTTTATTCAAATATGCATTTAAACTTGCCCTTTGGTTAGTCAGATTTAATTTGAGATTCAAGTGCCAGAATGAGTAATGTATATTTCAGGCTCTTGTATCTTTTGTTTCTAACTGGTGCCTAAAACTGAGATACCTGAAATAACTATGTGCTTGTTAAAATCTTTGATAGGTTTCATTGAGAAAAATGATAAGTGGATGGGCAGGAACAGGAAACATTTAAATTCTTTGAACATAAATGCCTCATGTGGCAATAGAAACAGAATAGAGGCTTTTTGCCAAATGCCTGGGACAGACGCAGGGCCCTGAGCACCCCCACGTACTTGTGATGCCAGCGCTCAGCCACATGGTGAAATTCTAGCTCGCCAACTTGGTTTCATTACTTGGAGAATCTGTTTCAAATTTACTTACATAAAAACCCCACAACCTATTAAACATGGCTCATCATCAAGTTTAAAGGATATCTGTAATAGATATTTCTAAAAACTTGCAGGTAATGGAGGGTACACTTTGGAGAGTTACCTAAAATGACCCTTTGCATGTTTAAACCATTTGTTCCCACCACTGCAAAATGAATTATAAGGCTATTTTAAAGGAAATTTAAAGGAAACATGTATTGATGAAGAGACTGCTGGGATCCTTTAGTTGTGGTTCAGAATTGTCACAAGGATGATGCTCTCAAGTGTCTGATGTTTCACAGCTGGATGTTGCATGAGGGACCCCCATGTTTTATCTCATCAGAGGCACACGAGAGCCCAGTGCTTCAGACAGACGACACTGGTGTGGCCTATTGTTCATCACTGAAAGATCACCTTTTGAAATGCTGCTTGCCAAAGTTGGGAGCATGTTGTGTGCAAAACAAATCATGGAAAATATGGACCTCAAGAGGTTGTCCTTGCCCAGTTTATCCCCTACTTCATGGTGGAGATAGTGACTCTTGTATTTTACCTGGCAGCTTAGCACCCTTGCAGTCACATCTGCTCTAGCACTTCATTAATGCACTGTTTGTAACCTTTTTTTCCTAAAACGTTATCTCATTTGCAGAAATTTAAACAGGAATCTGCAAGTTTGAAGCTACCTTTTTTATGATTTTTTTTGAAAACCCTTTGTGTGTTTTTCCATAGTTCTCACTGATGAAATAACCCCAGCTCTTTCAGTCTGTCCCAGGAGTTTGTGTGCTCTGGACCTCTGAACATTTCTATCTCTGGAGAGGGTTGGTTTTTTTTTTTTTTGCCTAGTGGCAAAGTTACAGCGTGTTTTCAAACAGTTAATTGAGTAAAACAGAAGGCAAAATTAAAGAATTAACATTTCATTGTTCAACTAATTCAGCTTGTTCCAGGTGGCCCAATATCAATTTAATGAATTTCTTGTAACTCTGATGCAAGTGATTGGGATGGTTTAATTTCCTGAATATTGTAATTCATATAATATTTTCTCTTTATTCTCTTCTGCTTCATTCTATAGTATTTACTTGCTGCTAGTTTTCAGGTGGAATTTTTGGGTAACTGAGAAGGAAATGAAGAGATCCAGCACAAGACAGTGGAAATTTACTGACTGCTCTGTTCCATCCCAGCCACACACTGATTTATCTCTTTCTTCATCTGCAAGCCAGCTACTCTCTCTACTTTCTAACTCTGATTCAGGCCTCTTTTCTGTTCTGTTCTGTTGTTGCAGTAGTCTGGGACATAAGAAATCTTCTCTTGAGTTTCCTTGTTATCCTAAACCTGTTGAAATTGTATCTTAGCTTTTTCTTTGTGTTAAAAATCAAGAAATTCAGCCACAGAAATAACCTGAACTTCATTTTTTTGTGTTTTATGAAATGTAAATCTTGACTGGCTGCTTACTGACACCAGTCATCCTCATGGCTATAAATGAGAACAGAATATGGTCCTACTTCTTTATAGAACAAAAAAAGAAAACCTACATAGTTTGGACTTTCGGTGATATTATCTTTTGGTTGCTGATCTGTCCAATGGTTTTCAAATTATGATTTCTAAAAAGTTACTCATAAGGCATCTGCTGAAGGATTTTTGGCCTAAGCAGTTTGGCAAAGTGCTGGTTTTATGGAATCTGTATCAGGGTCCTTGACTGTTAGTGCTTGTGCTGACTTATCGTTCCTATGCTGATTTGCAGCTCTGGGTTGTGGTTACCTGCAGTAATAACTTTGGCCCTTTCCACTGAACAAATGGCCCAGATTCAGCACTGGAGTTGCAGAGAGGTTGCAAATCAGGGCCACATGTATAGACTTAATATTTGCAGGAATATGGATTGAAGGCGCTTTTCTGTCAGGGGAAGCAGCGAAACAGGATGGAGTCCCTTGGAAGCCAAAAGCTGGGGTTGTGCAGTGAAAATGCTCAAGTTGCAGTCATGCTGAGATAGCTTGGAGGAACAGCTCTTACCTAAGTTGGCAACAAGATTATGAATAGAACCATCTCACAAAGCACAGCCCTTTAGGAGGGAGGCAGCAACCATAGCAGTTGTTCAAGCCTCTGAGTGAAACAACCTCCTGTGATGTCTGCATGTTTTTTCAAGTATTCTTGGTTTTGTAGAAAAATGTGAGAGAAATTTTCATTAATCTAATACTGTAAAATAAATTTCTTTCATATTTGTGTGCGGAAAAAAAATTAAAGACTAAAAAACACTGAACTTTCCCAAACTCAGAGCAGTGTCTTGGGATGATGAAATGGATGATGGAGACCTGTGCATGACTGTCCCCTCTTTTGCAAGTTTAGTAGCCACATGGTGCAGTGTGGTGACAACAGGCATTTCCTGGCTGGGCCTATAATTCTTAGAGCAGAATATTTTTACATGCCTCAAATCCGTTAAGATCTGAATGTCCTCTTTTTATAGCTGAAGGAAACCATCTCTCTGACCAATCTTTTTGTTCACTTACTAGCTGTGCTCAGCACTTTCCAGTCCACAGTCATGTAAGTGACAGAGAATAGTTAGCTTGGACTTTCAGTCTTGAAAAATACATCTTGTAGAGGGGATTTAATGCTGTTCCTGCATTTGGAGCTCAAGACACTCAGAAATGCTGCGGAATCCCCAGCTGGTACATGCTGCTACATATACGGTAAATAATATATAAGAAGGAATGAATCTGCACCTGAGACATGGTTGGTGTGAAGGATTTGATGTTTGCACATTGTGTATTTGAACTGTTGCACTTTGGACCAGCCTCGTGGATGCCCAGAGCATCCATTTGTGGGGTGTGTGTGTCAGTCATTTGAGCATCATCCAAAGAGATGCTCTTTGGCTGCCCATAAGCCCCCTTAGCAGCACAAATCAAAGCAGCTGGGAGATTGCTTCAGAAGTGTGTTCTGGACCTGTGCTGTGGTGCTGAGGTAGATGTACCTGCTCTCACCCTTGTGAGGTGAGGGGCCAGCTTTTCACTCCTTTTCCTCTAATCTGTGATAATTACTACTGTGGCTCTGAAGGATGAATGCACATCCAAAAATCTCCTTCTTTACATTCTCCTTCCTCCATGTGACACATTTGTCTCTGGCATCATCTGTAAAGCTCCTGTAAAGCAGGGGCAGTAAAGCCCCTCCTGCTGTCCTTGGGGGCTGTGCTGTGCCCCTCAGCCAGGCAAAGAGCAGGTACCCAGCTTCCCTGCCTGGCCTCCTCCACCTCCCTCTCTCCCAGGGAGTTGTGTGCACACATCAGCACTGCTCCCACTCAAGTGGTTGCTATTTTGGAAAAGAGCAGAGAGGATATCAGCCCCTGTATGGAGCACTTACTGGAAGTGCCTCACTGACTCACAGCAATTACTGGGGTATCTGAGGTTAAGGGAGTGATGAGTAATTGAGGTTTTTTGCACTTCAGGGATGCCAGATCCCGTCTCCTTGTGCACCCAATGGAGAGAAGTAATTTGCAAGCCTTCAGTAAAAATATATAATATATGGAGTATTTTTTTTTTTTTACCTCAACAATACTAGCAGTGTCTCTAAAATGTCCCTTTGCATTGATTGGAGGTGTCAGCAAGGGCAGAGAGTGTTGCACACTGCATCCTCCATGAGAAGAGTGCAGGGCTTTACTCTCTACCAGACCTGCAGAAATTGTTCAGAGACCTGGCCTTTTCCTGCATAGCCGCTCTGAAATTTGTTGTATCACATAGAACACGGGGTTGTGCCTAAATAAGATTCTTGCTGATAATTTTCCAAGAGTGCTGTGTGCCTCTTCTTTATCAACTGGTGAGCCACATCCCTAGCAGACTAATGATTGATGCTTGATAGCAGACATTCCTGGGAATACAAATCCCCACACTGCTGTGTTATGCATTCATAAGGCAATTATCAAAATGGAGGTGATCTTGCTGAGCATATAATTTGGATGCTGAATAATCTGTACTCAAAGTAGTATCAGTGCTGAGTGAGAGAAGTGTTTTCTGTATGTGAACACGTAGATCTTTAGGCAGAGAATACAACCCTGCAACTCTGGTAGCTAGAGCTTGTCAGGGCTGTGCGCCCACAGTCCAAGTCCATTTAGTGCAGTTGCAGAAATGCTTAGCAATTATCTGGCACTATATATTCCTATGGATTATTGCAGTTCCATCAGATGTACCAGACAGTTGCTCCTCCTTTTCTTTTTAGACTCAGTGTAGTTTTCCATGGGCTTTTCCACATATCTGTAAAATTCAGAGAAGTTTGGCTGTCATTAGTCTCTTGCCTGCCTTCTATCACCAACTTTGTACTCCTTTTTCGTGATGCCTGCTGTGCTATCTCCTCCTGGAGGATGCCTGCCACAAGGGACTGGAGCTGCAGCCCATATATATTTGATTCTTGAACTAAAAATACAGAGATGTCATTCCATTCATTTCTACCCTGAGGCCAGACAGGCTTGTGGGGTTTTTTATCATGTAATGAAATGCTTCCAGTGACACCATATAAATGTAGAATAATAACTTATGCATCTTGTGGAAATGAATTCAAAACTGAAATATAATTAAAATAGCTTTTAAAGAAGAACAAATCATACTGCATTAAAAATAAGGAAAATTCCTTCTTAAACACTCACTTTTCTGAACCATGTTGGGTTTTAGTCTGATTCATTGAAGTAATGAGAGCTTCCAAAGATCAATGCGTGTCTAAAAAATATTGGCTTCCACTTATGTAGACCATATGCAACCAGAATGGATGAGATGTTTCAGGGGACAACAAGTTTTGGTATCACTGTTTAAAAGCTAGACAAGAAAAGAAAGCTTTCTATGAAAAAAACCCTTCATCCTAAGCTCTGGACAGAGGAGATGTGGGACTGAAGAATGGCTTGTAGGGTCACAGCTTCACTCTCTCTTCTCCTCGGGATCAAGACACAGTGACCCGTGGCAGCTCCTGGCTTTTGTTGCTTTACAGGGCTGTGTAAAGTGGGTTCACAAGGCCAACTTCCTTGGCATCACACTTCCCAAAGCTTCCAGAACCTGGATAGTGTCTTCTATCACACTCATAAGGCTTCAGATCTTAACCCAGAAATGAGCCAAATCAAAGTATCTTTCCTTGGTGGTTCCTGGTTATGCAGGGTGCATTTCTGACCTTGTGCTTTTGGGATTAAACCGGGAACTCATCATGGCCCTTGGGTTTTCCTCAACCCAAGCAGGGCACCAGGGCACTGACCCTGGGCAGACCCAGTTTTCTGCCCCAGTGCCCATTCAGTCAAAGCCTGGTAATTGTGCAGCCAATTAGTCTTTGTTGCGAGCATCTGTGACAAAATACACTTTGTTTTAATGACAATCATTATTTGAAAAGCCACTAAAAATTAAAACAGATGCAGCCATTATGTCGCTGCTTGCATTTGTGCGGCTCTACCGGCTTTCTTCAGTCATGAGTGAAATTGTAGCTTGTTCAGGGAATATGACAGACCCCTAAATATGGAGATCAGGCAAAATATTTTCACCCGGCTGCCTTCACACAGAGGAGCTCACACACGCCTGTGCTCCCAGTGGCTCAGGGTAACACAACGAGCTGACAGATTTCTGAATTCAAAATAAATTCAAGTCAGCCTCAAAGGCAGGGATGGGAGGGAAGCCTGTCTCACTCTTTCTGTCCCTCTTCACTCGTGTGTTAGGTCTTGGTAAAGCTCCAAATTAAAACATAATTTGCAGGTTGTAGTTTTGTGAGCATTTTTGTGCTTTTGAAAAATATTATCCCAGGAACTCAATTAAGAAAATATCTTGCCTCCACCTTTAGTGGTGGGAATGCATTTTCTGGTGATTATAGTACCAGCAGTTACTGTTCTTACGCTGTTCAGAGACCCTGAAATATTTGTCAAGGTAAAACATGTAAGAAAAAAAATGCATCAGCAGAATGGTTTAGGAAATACTGTTTGAAAATGTCTAAGTCATGGCTAAGAAGACAGCATTGTCTTGTCACAAAGCCTGGGATGATATTTTTCCATTTTCTTAACATGCTTATTACCAGGTAACAATGCAGTGGTCAGATATCATTATATCTGCTGTGAGAATGAATGGGGACTTGCTGAAAATTTTCAGTGTATCGTTGCCTGAAGAATATGAGAGACCAGGAAAGGAGTTAAAGTGAGAGAGACAGTTTAATACACACCACACTTGCTTTTTCCCCCAGTGGCCCCTATTTTCCCAAAGTTCCCTTCCTTTTGCTGCACAATCCATGCCATGAGCTCATGCGAACAGCAAGGTTTCTGTTCTTCATTTGCTAAAGGGAAAAACAATGGGATTATCTTGTTTTTCTAAACTTCATCCCTCACATCAGAGCCTCCTTCAGAAACTGCTCTTCCTCATCTGTTGCCACAGCCTCCCCTTTTCTGACAGTTCCATGAAGTTACAGCTCTCAGTAACAGCCTCACAGGGAGCACCAGGATAGGTGAAACCAGAGAACTCCCCATTGTGATCTTTAGCTTCCCTCATTATCCTTTCTTGGTATTCCCTGCTGTGCCGTGAATCCAGTAGTGGCCAGTTAAGCCATTACCTGAGAGTTTTCATTAAAATCAGAGGGATGAGCAGTGTCAGCAAGAACTACTCACCTGAGGAAGAACTAAAGCATGACATTGGAATTGCAAGTCAGATCTCCTTAGGCACCTATTGGCTTTATTTCCACTTTCTTATTTTTGTAAGGCTTAATGAAAGTTGCTGATATCAGGGAGATTAAGTGAGGAGGTGACACTCCCAGGCAAATGTGAGTGCTGTATTTGTGGTGTCTAGCAGCAGAACAAGGCACTGATGTGATGGGGTTGGTACCAGGTGTGTGCCAAGGTCTGCCTGAAAGGGCTCCTGGCTGAGCTGCCCAGTTCAGGGACTCATCAACATTTTGTGCTGGATTTTTGCAGTGGGAAAGCAGCTTCTCAGTTGCTGTTCCTCTGGATGTCAGTGCTTAAATAATGCCATTTATTAATTAAAAACCCCAAAATCCAATAGATGAAGAGACACACAGGGTGCATAACTTAGGAAAGTTGATTAGAGACAGTAGAAAATGTGTTATATTAGAAGACTTTAAAATTGAATCACACAGACCTTTAAATAAATAATTGATCCTAACCATAATTTTGTAGGGGAAGTTGCTGAGTAGAAACTTTTTTCTCCATTTTTCAAGTGATAGTCTGGGATACAGTCATGTTAGTGGACTTGTCCAAAACGCAGACAGTTTCAGGAGATTAAGAGAGCAGGATTTCCTGGCTCTTGGCCCTGTGTTCAGACCATTTGCCCTAACAGAGAAGAGGAAACCACAACACACCAGGCACTTGGTTGGAGTACACTCCATTAAAGAGAATACGAGACCTTTAAATTCGGCTCTGTTTCAACAAGGTGCTTTCAGCTTGCACTTAATGTTGTGTGATTTATGCAATGACTTCACATGTTTTCCATGGGGTTACTCACACTTAATGTTATTTGTTTGCTGAATCAGAGCCTAAATCAGATCTTCTTTTAAAACTTCCTAGTTAATTAGTGATCTCATATTATCTTGTGCCCAGAGCAGTTTCCAAACTGGCATTTTAGAACCTGTGGGTACAGTTAGCTTAAAGTAATCAAGATAAATGTTAGATTTGGAATGCTAGTCCTATCCAAATTGCATGTTAACTAAAAATACTGTTTGCATAAGCAGTATTGAATGCAGATAATATTAAAGAACTGAACCAGCCCATGTGTGCAACTTAGGAGATGTTGGAAATCCAGAAGAAGAGGGAGTAAACGGAAAGCTATTGGCATATTAAAGAACAAGTCACTGATTTCTGTGAGATTTGTGACACAATGCTTCGTAGTAACTAGGGACCAGTATATTTCTCCAGCTGTTGTAACTTGGCTTAAACTTACAGTCAATTTTTCAGCTGAAGTAGAGGCATAAGATGATGGAGGAAGAGTGGTAATGTGTTTATAGTACGTGACAGAAAGTCTGTGTTCAGTTCTTGTCCTTGCTATAAATGTCATGTTGGACTGTGGGCAGATCTCTATAAAGTTTTGTGGGCCTCAGGTCTCTGTTTTCTGCTTCATGTTTCATTTACCCATAGGTTGCATATCCAGAGTTTGGGCTTTCCAGAACAGAGTCCAGTGTCAAAAAGCTGAAAAAGTTTCAATACTGCTTCTGGTATTTCCATATCCCAAGATCTAAACACATATTTTCCATCTAAACAAGCTTATTTTAGATATAAAGAACCATGGCAATGGATAACCATGAGACCTACAAACAAATCTTCCCTAAGGGCAGAACTTTTAGAAACGTAAAGATGTTGTCCAATGCATACATAAGAGAAAAATCATCTGTTTTACAACTCCACACATGATACTAATTACTTTTAGCATGTAATATTCACTTCAAATAATAATGATATTTCATGCTTAAAAGCATTTTGAACAAGACCAAAGGGCATATTGATCACACTTAAATCCTGTGAAGGAACATACACAGTTTGAGTGGTGATCTCGATGAGGCCCTCGGCGAGGTAAAGCCACGGAGCACTGCGTCCAACCGTGCAGCCCTGAGCACTGCAGGTCATCAGAGTGGTACCAGCAGGAGCTGGGAGAACTTCAGCACCTCTTAGGGAAACAGCATCACTTCTTGTAGGACAACATTAGCACAAAAAGAATGAAGCCAGCAGAGTAACTTTTTTTTCCAAACGAATAAAAATGACAGATTGTGGTTAATATAATTTTATGATTTGTTTATTGTAAATTGCAGGATGATTTTTGTGTTTTAGAAGCACCTACATATATTTACCAGATGCAGGACCCAGTGTGCTAAAACTGTATAGTTCTGTAGGACATCTGACTTGCATATCTTCTTCCCTGGTCCCTGTGTAGCAGGATTGAGCCAATGTACTGTTGTTTGGTCTTACCTTGAAATGTGAACAAAAATGGGCCCTTGTAATTTTTGAGATTGCTCATCTCCATTTTCTTTATTTTTGTTTGAAGAAGACCTAGCCTATGAAAGTAAATAATCCCAAACAAACCTTAGAAGCACCACAGAGTAAGTTCAAAGTAAATGGTTAAAGAATGAAAGCCACCTTGTCGTAATTTTAATTTTTTTAATATAATTACAAAATTATATATGTTTGCTTGATGTTGGTGCTGTCATAATACTGTTATGCATGAACACAGAAAGCATGAGGTTGTGTTTAAAGTTCATCTTTATCACTCAGCATTTCAGCTTCAGTGTGATGTAGCTTCCAAATCAATCAGGAAGTATGGAAAAATTTACTCACTGAGTAGAATTAATCAATTATTTGAACTGCAGTAGAAGTCTGTGTTTTAATCTCCATACTATCAGTAGCTCTTTGTGGTGGAGTAAGATGACATTTTATGGTCTGCCAAAGTTGTTTGCATTTTTGACACAGATACATGGCATTACTAAGGTTAAGTGAAAAGAACCAGAAGGAGTTAAATATTAAAGATTATTTAAGGTGGAGAAAAAATTTTCTTAATATATGTAAAATGACAGCCACCATCACTCATAGTCAGAAGCTGCAAGAGATGGACTTCTTTGTTTGAGTCCTGGACTCAAACAAATTATCCTGGAATTGTCCCAGAAGTCTCTTATCAAAAGAAACAAAGTATGTTATAAATCTTGCACCACTTTTCAGCCTTAAACATTGTGAAGGTATAGAGAAGGAATTTCCAAATATCCTTATTGTCAGCCTACCTCAGCCTTTTTGGTTGTTGAAGCTTTACAAGTGATATCTGAAAGAAAGCCTGACCAACAAAGAGCTCTGAATGGTTCCTTTTCTTCTTATCCAGCCAACCTGTAGATGATCCCAGTGCTACCAGGTCATGAATATACATTCAGCCCTGGGAATAAACACCGAAAAACCATTGCATAATGCATAAGGCACCACTAAAACTCTTGAATGCCAGTGAATCACAAGATTTTTTTTTTTTTTAATTAATGCATGAATAGCCATTTCCAAGGGTTGCAACACTGGGGCTGTAGATTTTTGGCCAGCAGTTCTCACTAATGCAGAGCCTAAAGTGTGACTTGCAGCTAGAACTGGAAAAAATAGTCTCTTGCATTTATACCTGTATATTAATCTGGATGCAGATACCTCATTTGTATATTCATTCAAATACAAAACCGGCTAAATGATATCTCCAGAAGAAGCTGAGGATGTAAAAAGGTGCATAATAATGTTTCAAAAAAATATAGGGATAAACTATATGCCTGGTAAATACAGCTTGAAATTGTAGGTCTTCAGGCTTTGCCTGAAAGCCTGTTGAAGTTGGTGCACTGATTCTCCTTGCATTACCTAGGACTGTCTTTTCACTGCAAGTGTATGCGAATATCTCAGAAGCATAAAGTATGAATAATTGTCAAAGCAGCACATGAAAATACAGCAAACAGTCTGAAAAGGTGATGAACAGGTTAATTAAGGGGATCCTCCACATATTCTCTATGTTGTGTTAGAGTGCTGGGAGTTTGGAGATAATAGTAGGTGAGGTGTAATTAAAGGACTTTTCAATTTAATGCACCAGAGTTTGAGGTCTGCGTGGTACATTATCAATCACTTAGCCTGGATTTTATTACATGCCCTGTGCAGCTCAACAGCTTCTGAAGAATACTAATTTAAATGCTCTGCAAATGAAGAATACAGTATTGATTTTATGTATATCCTGTTTGATTTGAAATCGGAGAGCAACATTAGCCTTTGGTCTTTCTCCTGGATTCCTGTAGCCAATACATGGCCCCAGCTATGAAGCAGTCATTGAAATCAACAGTGTCACAGGCAGAAGAAGAATGGGGTTCATGGTGCTGCATCCCAAGGGTCTTCCTGACTTTCAGGAGATCAGTATTCCATTCTGCTGGCATTAACATGGGGGAAAAAATCCCATTCCCAGTTAAACACATGTAAACCAATTGACATCAGTCAGGCTAAAGGGGATTTAACTACATGGGGGGATTTAACTGCAGGCAGAACTTGGCAAAAATGTGAAAATGATGTAAGAAATAACAAGTTTTTATCTTGGGAATAACTGATCAAGCCTTGTCAGCACTTGATGGATAATTTGCATTTATCAGTCCCCTTTTTCTCTCTTATAAAGATTGGTTATGGTGACTTGAGATTTTTTTTTTTTTTTGTCACAAAAGAATTCTTCCCTCAACTGGATTGGACAATACTTTGCAGAACTGTTTGTACCAGGGATGCTCCCTCACACAGGCAATGTTCAGATGCCAGTGCATTTGAACAGTGAAAATGTATCTGTGTTATAGGAGTGGCTGCAACCAGGTGATCAGTATAACTCACGTACAGATCCTTCTCTTGCATTTAAATGCTCTCAGGTATCACTAAGGAAATGCAAAATGTTGTTGCCTGTAGTTACAAAAGGTCTTCTTCTGTTCCATCATGAGCTGTTCCGACCAAAAGAGTGGGATTTTCAGCATTTCTATTAATGAATAAGGGGTTTGGAAACCTGTAGGTCTTTGCAGGCGATGTTTGCTGCTGCCTTGCAGTGTGCATAGGAGCACTTGAAGTGGACTACAGCAAGTCAAAAAAGGCTTAGTGTGGAATTTTGTGTGATTTACATGCAATAAGATACAGGAGGTCTTGAGCAAGGAGTCAGTGTTGAATAACTTAATAGTCTGTGGGAAATGCAGCCAAACAGCTTTAAGGTGCTTTAGGGGAACTAGGGAGGTTGTCAGCAATTGAAAGGGTTGGGAGGTTTTAATCACTGAGAGATGTGGGTGGGACTGTCTTCACCAGTCACTGCTGACCATAAAAGCTCCTTCCTGCAGCCCTTAGGCAGGGCTTTGCTTGCCTGAAGTAGCTGTATAATCACACCTAAAACATCCCATTGGTGTTAATGTCTGGCAGGTCATTTCACGAAACAGCTGTTGGTTATAACTGTGTAAGCATATTTTCCCTCCCAGAAACTCAGCCTTGTTATTGGCTGGTGGTTGGGAGCTTATATCTTGTGTTGCCCAGAAGAGACAAAATGTATTTACATTTCAGCACAGAGAAAAATTATATGGAGATGGTTTGGTAAGCATTTATAGACAGGCTAACAGCTTCCATCAAGAACTACATAAAAAGCCTGTTTCTTGGCATGGCCCACACAGTTATGTTTGATGAACCTGAAAACGTTTTGTACAGAGAGACCTTGCAATGTTTTGTCTAATTGTCACAAAATACTAATGATACATCCAAGTTGCTGTTGTTTTCCAGAATACAGTGGTAATAATGAACAAGAAATAAAATCTTCCCAGCAGAATGATGTAATATGTTTAAATA
Organism: Hypocryptadius cinnamomeus; assembly: GCA_013400635.1. NCBI lineage: Eukaryota > Metazoa > Chordata > Aves > Passeriformes > Zosteropidae > Hypocryptadius > Hypocryptadius cinnamomeus. The sequence continues at coordinate 18,601 of VYZP01053462.1, forward strand.
TGTAAACTTTGTAAGTGGCTCTCCAAATGACTTGAAGGAAGCCTATAAAAAGCAACCAAACATTACCTTTGCTTTCCATGTAGCAAAGTGTGCTTGGGGTGGTCGCCAGTGCCCGTGGGACAGCCCTGGCTGGTGCATAGGAGCAGAGCTGGTGCATAATCTCCATTTTTCTGAGGTAGAGACCATGGCAGCTGATGGCTCTGGAGTGTCCGTCCCGTCACTGCTGGCTGAGCGGGTGATGGATGTTCCTGAACAGAGTTTAGTGCTGGAGAGAGCCGCGAGGCTGAAGTCATTTATTTATGCACGCAGTGTCCTGCACACAGCAGCGCAGCCTGGCCCTGCATGGGGAATCATCCGTGGCTGCCTGCATGGGACCAGCTGTCCTGGGCATCCCAGTGACTTTTGACACGGATGTGTGCCTGGAGAAATTGTCCAAAAGCCGCTAAGGCTCCTTCCACCCACCCGTGGTGCCTGGGTCAAACTGGGAGGACTCTTGCTGGTGGTCCCTCCGGGGGGTGACTGAGCCACAGCTGTGCTTCCAGCTGCCCAAGCACCTGAAAGGGTGGCTTCCAAAATGCAGGAGTTTTCCATATCAGTAATGGCTGGAGTGGGCATGTAAGTGAATAGTATGGGAGGTGTCTACCAAGTGAGAGCAAAAAGTAAGACTTGGGAAAGTCTGGGGGACATGGATGCTATAGTACAACCTTACGGCAGCACAGGGATTTTGCTTCCAGGAGACATTGGATGGACTTGAACTGGTGACATGGAAGTGACTGAGCATGGGTTCCTATGCCCAGATTTGTGCACTCCACCTCAGGAATTGCTGTAATATATATTACATTTGTCATAGCTGTTCCAGTTTCCTCAGCAAAGAATTTCCTAAGGCAGGGACAGACTGACAGAACAGTTAATTTATGGATTGCTTTTTGCCTTTGTCCAGTCCATATTCTGGACACTTCCATATTCAGTTCACTGGAAAGAAAGATGTTTACAATAGGGCTGGATTACCAAACTGCCACTCATGCTATCAGGAGTGATGATTTAGGATTTATTTATACTCACCCAATAGGAAGTGATGGACAATGCTGTTTCTGGCAATCCTCACCCACCAGCTCTTAAAGGAGCCAGTCACAATTTCACGTGGTCAGGATTTCTTGTTGTTGTCTCAGAAAGCAATTAAAACTTTAATTAAAATCAGCACTGTCTTTATTGGCTACAAATGCATATATCCTAAAATGATCAGACATGAGTCTGCAGCCCTTGGAATTGTGAATAGTGAACAGTTGCCAAAGGTTGAAATGAAGGAAAGTGTTGGCATGCATTTAAAACCCATATAAATGCTAAATTAAATCTTTTAGATTGGATAATAATCTCCATATTTATTTAAAGCTATTTTAAGTATATCTGTCTCAAAATAAAGCAGGGAGGCAAAGGGAACGACATATACTTTAGACAGAACAACATTACTCATCAGACTTTTAACTTCAATGATCGCAAGACTTTTAAAAGACTCTCTATGCAGTACTGTAATGTAGAACATATTTTCAGCCGAATATTTAGGACAAATAGAGTCAGTTGCTACAAGTCAGGATTAAGCCTCCAAGAATGAGCTTTTTTGGTGGTACTGGGATGACACCGTGGGGTGGGGGAAAGCTGATGACTTCTTGTATAATTCTCTTCTCCTCCCCATTGCTGGAGTCCTGACTTAAAGCTCAGTAGATGACAAAGTTTGTTCAGTTTTTAAGACTGTAATAGACTTTTGCTGAATTCATATTTCTTCTATTTTAATTTATGTCCTTAATTTAAGAATGTTTTGGCATATATTATGGGCAAAGAGTCTTGTTCAGGAGAAACATTGGTGTGAGGAGGGCGGGAACTATACCAGCATGGCGTGGATCTATGTGAGTGCAGTTGTACAGATTTAAATGAATGTGAATATGTCAGAAAGCTTCCCCTATTTTGCTCATTAAAGGTTAAAGCACAGGCTCATTAGCTAACTTCTTGAAGGTGTAGAGTCAAGGGATGTCTGCATTCATGAAGTGTCAGGCTGTCAGCAAAATGAGGGAAAGTATCATAGATAATATAAAAAGGGAATTTTATTTTAATGTCTCTTCTGTTTTACATCCTTGAGTCTGCCAGTCTCACCATGCCTGCAGGAGAGGAATGTCCTTCACTTTCTAACAGAATCTCAGTGTTACACAATGGATCTCACCCAGGATGTCGTAAAAGCCCTTGCAGTCCATGTCCTGGTATTTCAAGCTGCAGGATCCTAAGTGTTTGCCTTGTTTGTTATGGGTTGGTTTTTTTTGATGCAGAAAGGAAACCTCAGAAATTTGCATAATTAATAATACTAAAGAGCCAGTGTGCAGTAAAAATAACATTAGGTCTTGGTGTAGTTGTAGCTGCAGAGCTGCTCTGGCTGGTAAGAGCCTCATGTGTGGCTGCTCCACCAGGTTATGTCTGCCAAGAGTCCAACTGACTGTTCTGCAGTCTGTATGTACATAGAGACTGTTGCTGTGGACAGAGGTGTTATTAAAAAGGCACAGAAATTATGTTTTCTGTTTTTCCATCCCACCTGGAAAATGCCCTCCCAGTGCCCATTGCAGAAGTTGGGTGAGAAGTAAGAGGTGAGGTGAGGAAAGGGTTTCCATTTTCTTTCCTATACACGGGTGCCCTGCTTGGGGCTTGTGGTTGATTACAGCACAAGAGCTCTCTTTTCTCCATGCTAGGAGGTAATTTTTTGCTTTAAATATGTGCCTTGATAACACAGGACTGAGACCAGATATCCTGTCACTGAGAGAGGCATTCTTCAAGTGTAGCCATCCTTCTGGCCTGCTTTTGTTAATCATTGTTATAAATAGTCCCAAACAGGCCAAAAACCTAACCTCTCAGATATGGGAAAATAGCAATGGTTCCTTTGGTCAGTGACATGTAGGAAGAAGCAACACATCAAGAAGTTTATTCCCAGAGAAGTGTTGCCCGTGGGCTTCAGGCAGAAAGTTTGGTTTAGCATAAAACTTGATGAGCATCAATAGTGTCCTGGTAAAAATAGTAGTAGTAACAAAATAAGATACCCAGTAATGGAAAACTTCAAAATAATCTTAAGTGCGCTGTACTTATAGTTGTGAATGTACCTGAACTGAACCTCTGTTTCTCATCTTCCTGTCAACAAAAAGGTATCACCAGGAACAAGGTTGTTTAGGGGTGCAAGGTTTCTCCTTCCTTTCTGGCATATGATAGGGATCATTTGATCAACTTAGTCAGCTGGGAGCCTTAGGCAATGTTGTGAACCTCAGGCTTTCAAAAATTGTGGATTGAATTCATCAATGCCTTCAAAATGAGATTTGCAAGAAGTATATCTTTGCAAACTTTTTGTATGTGTATCCTGGACTTTAGGCTTCAAGGATCTTGTCTTTTTAAAGTTTACATTGATAACCAAGTTTCAAGGGAAGCTTCAGGAGGTTTGTGGTGAAATCAGGAGCAATCCAATCTCTGTTTTACTGTATGTTAAGTCTGGTAGGAATAGTTGTGGAGAACTGAAGTATATTCTCTTATGTGCAATATATGTACTTCCAGATGTGACACAAATGGGACTTGTTGATATTCATCCAACACAATGCACTGATCATATGCAATAACATTTCACAGATTTTACAGAGATAAAATTTTGGAATTTGGAAACAAATTAGTCTGGCTTATTTGAACACATTTAAGTAGACACTCTGGGAACCTGCAGATCTGTGGGTGTTTTCCATTTCTTGTAAGATCTCCAAAGCCAAATTAGAGCAAAAGGCATCATTAAAAGGCCACACAACTGCCACAATTGTATCTCATCAACCTGTAATTACAAGTAGTTCCCACCGATTTGCCTCACTGACCTCCAATGGAGGCAAATGAGCATTTATTTGGCACTGTGTTGCAAATTGTCCTGTGTGTTTCTTGATGTACATTGACTTTTTTATTCTTTCCGCTTTGTGTCTTTGTTTTTGGGGAATCACCAGTTGGTAGCATTTTCCAAAAAGTTATAAAAATAGGAGAGACAAAACTTTGAAAGTGAAGAGGGAATGTGTTGGCAGAAAAAATCCGTTTGAAGCCACTGGAGAATTCCTACTGTCACTTCAAATGGCTGTTGTGGGGAGGGATAATATAAAGGCCTGGATTTTTAAATGTGATTAAGATAAACAAGCAGTGTTTCTTATCCTTGAGCTGGTTACAATCTAATCCAAGCAGCTCAGTGTAAAAGTGCATTTTTGGCCTTAATTGATATTTTTAATAATGTCAGTGCACAGTCTGGAACGATCACGTTTTGCTTTGACAGCATAAAGCATTGTGTAAGTTTTCATCCGTACCACTGAACTATAAACATTGCCTGAGCCAGCCCAGCAGAGCTTGAACGTTTGAACTGGAGCCGGCTTGCCTCGAGCACGGGAAGGAGCCACTTTTCTTGTCGAGAGCAGAGTTGTCAATGGTGGTTTGGGGGGACACCAGCAGGGGCCACTTGCAAGAATTTTAGATTTGAGGGGTCTGATTCCATAAACTGCCTGGCCCTGAACTCTCATGGAGCAGAAGAAGTTGTGTGTGTATATGTGTGTGTGTGTGAGAGAGCCAGGTAGGACTTGACCCCGAGATAGTTTTAGGTTAACTGCCTGTTTGTGGTGCAATTTCAGTATTAACGGTGAAGAGAGAAATTCCTTAAGCACTGTTGGATGCTCAAGCTCCTGCACAATGGCCATCACAGTATATCTTTCCTGGTTATTTGCTTTAAGGGTGTTAAGTCCATCTTAGTCCTTTGTAAGCCTGAGACTGAAGTTTTTGATTGGAATTCCTGTCTGTGAGCAATGTCTCCACTGGTGTTGGGTTATCCCTTCTGGTCCTGGAGAGTGCTCACCTCCAGCCAAACAGGACTTTTGCCAGAGGATGCTTCTCTCTTACTCAGTGCCGCATTGCCCTGTGCTTGGAGGGGCTGCAACAATAGAAAGGATCTTAAAGAAAACATGCATCCTTATTTATTATATCCATGGTGCAAATTGAGGCTTTGTCTGCCTGTTGCAGGCCCCAGGATGTGGGGAGCAGGTGTGGTTGGGGAAGCTGTTTTGGGTGCTGGGAGCCATCCAGACTTCTCTGTGTTTAGATGGTCTTGAAGAGCTCTGGGTAGTAGAGCATTGCCTCCAAAGAGTGAGCCTCTGTGCTCTGGACCTGGCTAAAATGATGCTGCCATAGGTTATAATGTAGCATATTACAGAGAGATTTTTAGGCCTTCTGCAACAGTTTCCATCACTTGAATTCAACTCTTCCATTAGCAATCTCAGCTTCTGCCCTGTCCCCAAACCCAGGAGCAGAGAGGGTAAAAAATACAGCTTTTCCAAGCAGCAGTTATGGTTTGATTTAGGGATGAGTGGAAAAAAACTCACTATAAAGCAATAACAAAAGCAACAAACAAAACAGGAAGGGAAGATAAAGTAATTTTCTGTTTGCTTTTGAATTTAGAAAAAAACCCCAATTCATAATGCTATAAACCCATATCAGTTTTATCTTATTCAACTCATTTTGTTTATTTGGAGTAGGAAAAGTTTGTCTTTCTATTCACTCAAACTAACTTATTTTTTCTTTTGATGTACAGTGTTGAAGGGGTATGGGATAATGTTGGTGAGAGCCAGACCACATGGAAACGCTGCAGGGTCCCCACACCAGCATCCAGTGAGGGCCAGGCTCTGGGGCAGATAGGACATTCATAGCTTCCACTAAAATAATTTAAAGTTCTGCCATCCAGTACCTTCCACCTCTCTTGCTTTTCCTTTTGAATCTGTGTGCAGCCTATCTGTCTTCATCCTTTTAAAATAAATGTCTCAAAACTCCTCTTTGTTTTCAGAAGCATGAGATCATTGTTTTTGATGGTTAAGGGTTTCAAAAGAGAAAGAACACTCATTTGCTTCATGTAGTTTGTTTACAGAAATAAGCAATGACATTCTTTTTGTTATTTCTACTTCATTCGAAAGCTGTATCTCTTCTTTACTGTGTTTAGTGGCCTAAAATTATAAATAGAATTTTAAAGTTTGTTTGCCTGTGGGAATATAAAACTTGGGAGAAGTTGGCTGTGCCATCTTCAGACCAAACCTACAGCATTGAATGACAGAGCTGAGAGCAAGAGTTGGTGAGCAGGAGTGCAAATAAGGCACTGTAGAGGATGGAAAACCAAAATGGGTTAAGTGTCAAAGCTCCTGCTTGTGAGAGTAAATGGGAAATAAGATGTGGAAATGCTGAACCTCTGTTTTCATCTTGACCCAGAGGCCACACTTATACGGCAGAACACATCCTTTGTGTCCAAGGCTGGTCTGTGCAGGAGAGAGCATTTGGCTGTTACCAGCTTGTCCCCTTGTAACCTTTTCTGACTCTGTGAGAGGAGAAGAGCTGGGTCATGGTTGGCCTCATCAAGAGAAGACTCATAGCTCAGAGTGCTGAGTGATCTGGGATTTTAAGAAAATGAAGAGTTTATATGTGTTTGCATGCAGGGACTGCTACTGTTCGTGTCCTCTTTTACCTCTTTTCAACACTGTAAAGTAAAGGGATGCTCTGAGTTTTGTCTTGGTTCATCACTCCCAGTGTTCAAGTGCTTCACTTAATTCAAAATGTAAAGTCAGGAATCTCCCTGGACCAATTCCTCCTTGCTCAGCTGTGTACAGAGTAAGACAAAGAAAAATTGGTAGTATTATGTGAAACGTGGTGTCTGTGCTGACTGTGCATCACCAGCCAGCTGGCTCCTCGGAAAGGATTTTAGTCCCCTCTGAAACCTGTGAAACACTTCACAAGTTCACACAACCTCAGTAGCCAGATCTTGCCAAGGCTGGCTGGGATCCACACCACCCTGCATGTGGGTAGTTCAACATGCCAGACTCCTGAGCAGTGTATTTGGAGCTGGTTGATGATTTTGTATTTATCAAATAAACCTCGTTTGATTGTATTAATTCACATCCTCTTTGTGTATCACTATTCAACAACAGATTTACCTCTCCTTAGTGTCCATGACACACATCTACTCTGGGATGAGAAGCATGGACACCTGTACACAAATATACAATGTGGTGTCCAGCTAAAACCTGTCTCTTCATGTGATATTCCTGTGTCCATCTTGTTATCTTCCACGCTAATGAAAAACTCATTAGGGTAAAGCTGGTGCTGATACAGAGATGAGTAGCAGCATGACTAACATGTTGACTACACAAGACTTAATCCATTGCACCAGATGCTGGTTTATTTCTTGCATTTTCCCTCCATCCATTTCTTGCAATATCTCTCCATCCTTTTATGCACCCTCCATCTCACCAAATACACGTTGAGTGGCTGTTTTGGAAGAAGGAGCTCACATAAATATTCAAGGCATTCTCACCAGCAGCAGAAAAGGCTCAATTATGAGCACTTACCTGGCAAGGTAGGAAAGGATTTCAGTTTGGCTCACTAACATCTTCTGTCTCTATCCAAAGCACAGAGCCAAGGTGTTTTGAGCCTGCCAGCGGAGAAGTCAGGCCTCCCAACAAGATCACCAGAAGTTCTGTTTTAGAAATGGTCTGGTTTTGCTTCCTGCAAAGATAAGAGTTTAAAATATTCAATAAAGAAACTTGTGTCTTCCAGGGCCCATAACTCAATTTTGATGGGACTTCTGAGACAAATTTCGCAACTGTCGTCATTTTTTCCATTCCTCTCAGAGGTGAATGGAAGAGCTACAAAGCTTAAAAAGCAGGGCTCTTTTCCAGTCTTTTGTATGCATATATCACACAGAGACCTCACAGATCTCTATCAAAAGTGATCTCAGAATTCCATCCAAATTGGCCAATATATCCATCAATATTCTTTTGAGAACTTAAACATGGAAAAGCTGAATTTACAGGACATTTGAGTACAGTGGATTTTATACAGACATGCATTTTATATCCACTCCTTGGCTTTTTCCACCTGCTGCAAAAATAATAATTAAAAAAAGCATATCTATGTCAGCATAAGGTAATGTTAGCCCAGCTCAACTTGCATTTTGGAGAATCCTTTTCACCAGAAGCTTGTGGCACCCTTCTGCACAGGCTATTCAGAGGAGCAGCACCTGCCAGGATGAGTGCCTGCTACTCCCAGGCTGCTCCTGACTGCGAAGTCCATGATCTGTCTGGAGTGGGTTTTTCATTCCTCAGTGTCCTCCTTTGGTGACAGCTGCAAAGAAATGATGACAAGAACTGTTAAAAGTTAAAATATGTCTTTGTGATGTATCAAATTAACACTTGGTTATGAATTTTGGGGGTTGGGATGTTCTGTTTTTTCTTTTTTTGTTCCTCAAGAGATCTATCAGAGGAGTATGCTTGTTTAATACCTTTCAGCTGTAATATATGATAAAAACAAAGATTGTGTTCTTGGCTCAGAACCAGCTATGGTAAACTTCAACAATGCCTTTGTGCATGAGAAAAAACAAAGAAATTTTAAGAGAATGACTTACAGTAGATAACTAGAAGCTGTTTTGGTCACAGCACAGTAACCCTTTTGCTTCAGACAGAACTGTTGGAGGCTGGTAAAGGATAGTTGATTGCAGACAGTGACACTGAAGATACTGAAAACATCCAGCCAGCAGATGACTTCTTTGTTCGTGGTGATGCACTTCCCTACATCAGTTTGCTTAGAGCGAGTTGTTTGATAAGAGCTCTGTTCACTGTTTGAATGAGAAGTGGGTGTATTTAATTTGTGTCATTAGAGGTTAGATAATGCTAAGTCAAGGCAACTGTGCTGACAGATGGGAATGCTTAGTCACAACCAGCTCCTGGAGCCTGTAAAATCTAAGATTTATAAGGACCAGTACATTTGTTTTCCTACAAGTGATAAGGGAACAAGAGACCCTCTACAGAAACATTGATTAAATCTTATTTTCTCTCCTAATGCCCTAAAGTTATCTGATCCTTCATGAGAACTTGTGCCTACTTATCCTATTAAATTTATTGAAATACTTTAAGCCTTTCAAGTTATCCACAGGTAGTACAGAAAAACTGATAGAAGTGTATGCTTCAGCAACAAAACTTTCTTACTTTACTGAGGTTTGGAGGAGAAATAGATGCTGACACCAATAGAAAACCCCACTGGTATGGCAGATGCATTCATGGCAATTAGTCAGGAGAGCTATCAGTAGGAATCCTTACATTTCTGTTGTCTGTGACATCTTGAGATTATCCTTTCCCGAAGTACAATAAACTTCAGGAGGCAAAGAATACTACAAAGAAATTCCAGCTATGAAACAGTGTTTCTTCAGTGTTATAGTGAGGAGAGCACAGGGACTTGTAAGAGCATGGAGACTAATAAAGATTAGACCATAATCTCTAGATTTGCAAATTTCTGTACTAAAAAAAAAAATAAAAAAAAATCTGCTTTTTTAGGTGTCTTTTTATTTATTTCCTCTCTGCTTATTGAGATGGAAGTGCACATGAAGCATGTTACAAAAGCAGTGGTGCTTTTTTATTTCAGGATGTTACATTTGTCCCCTTATTTTCAGTCTGTTGGGTGGAACAGTTTCATAGCACACTTTACTTGCAGCAGATATTGAGAAATGGATGTTTCTATTAGCTTTTATATCTACTTTTTTTTCCTTAATGATTGCAATGCTCTCCATTGAAATTCATTGTAAAATGAACTTGATCTTAGTGGAAACAGTGGAAATAGAATTTCACCTAATGTGTTGTAGGAAGGTCTAATCATGTAGCCTGGAAAGACACACAATGAATACATTGACACAAGGATAGGATTCATTAGGACAGCCTCATAGAGCCATTGTCAATTTGGGTCAGAATTTGAACAATTTGAACTTTTTTGAACTTACATCTTCCCTCCCAAAAGCCACAGGAAAGTTTCAAGGCCAAATGATTTGTCATGAAAAACTGTATCTGGCTCAGGGACTGGAGTCTGGGCTTCACTGAGTCAGGGTTGCTTAGGGGTCATGAGAGCAAAGTGAAAATATTGTCCATTGGTGGACATTTTCAGGGGAGCAGGAGTGGAAGGGAATTTGTCTATGGGGAGGGGGAATTTGCTGGAGAAGAGAGGAGGGAAGCAAGTGACAAAAATGCAGGGAAAAAAAGGGTTTATCTATGGGCTTTGTGGTCTCCTTTGGTGATGCATTTAGCGGTAGCAGTGTAAAGGCTGTGAAAGGTTGGTGGGTACCTGCCTGTGGCTTGGCATGTGCACAGGCTGGGGTGGAGCACTGTATCCAGACAGTCTGAGAGCAAAGAACTTGTCCTTTGTTGCTGTTCTCTGAACATTCTGCTGCCAACCAGAACGGTATTTCTGTTCATTCCTCAGCTTACTCTTTTGCAACCTCAATTAAGAAAAAGTTCAAGCAAGAGCTGTGTACTCAGCTCCATGCAAAAGCCACTGTGGCCTTGGATCTTTCCTCCCTCTTCAGATGTTGCTGGGGATGCATTCTTTCAAATGCTGATATTGTTGCTTCCAGACTGAGCCATTTTAGGATTGTGGTTAAATAGCATATTGTTGAAATTACTGCTGTTGATATTAAATTGGCTGGATGGTGACTCTTGCTTGAGGTTACCACAAGAATAAATTCTTTCTTTAATGACTGCTTTCAGGTTCAGTGCCACTAACATTGTGCAGCAAATCTATTCTGAATGTGCTTAACTAAACTTCTTGGCAATAACAGATGTGTGGCTTCCACTGGTGTACACAAAACAGATCTTGCAGAATTTCTTTGTTTCGGGAAATCTGGATTCTTGAAATCAAAGGGGTGAACTGAATGTTTAGAATAGATTTATATATGTTTTAATTCTTGCTCTGTGAAAATATTGTACTGTCTCTTAGATGAGATACCTTTAGATTTATATTCAGTACCGTTGACAAGATGTCTCTCAGAATATGACATCTGAGTACAGTGCCACATACTATTTCAACGTGGAGTATTTTTCCTTCATTTTATATTCATTTAAAACCTGCTAGTACCAGCAAGGAACCCCTAAAAAGTAGAGACACACAGTGGATAGAGCATGAGAAATGCAATATTCTGCTCTACTATATCTCATTTCCTAGCTAGAAGCAACATTTCCATCTTGGTTCTTCTGCTTGTGTTCCTCATGTATGTGGATGTGCTGTATATTTGTTAAGCACTCATAATATTCCTAGCACTGTATGAAATGCAAATATTACAGTAGTCTCTTCCTCAACTTAGAAAATACAAAAATAAAATATGTGTCTGAGTTGGGACACTGAGAAGTCACCCAGCCTAACCTAAGGGAATAGAACAGCCCTATAAAGAATGCTTAAGTGAAATGTGTGTTCTGATTTTGGAAAAAAAATAAGGTTTTTGGAGAGGTCAGTGTAAATGGCAGTGTCTGAGTGACGAGGGACGTGCTGGATTTTTCTTTGATAGCAGCTGCAGAGCATGAGGCAGGGAGGCAGACTGGGGCAGGAGAGGTGGCACCTGGTGGTAAACACAGTTTCTCATGAACATGAACTGAAAGCCAAGGTGGCAGGTGGGCAGCTCACGGTGGGCTGGTGGGAAACCCTCTGGAAATGCCAAAGCCTGGGTGTCCTTGAGATGGTGGGTGGTGGGGAGGCTGTGGCTGAGCCCCAGGAAAGGGGGGCCATGGTGAGCACTGGGTGTCTGCCTTGGGCAGTTCTTTGTGTGTAGCTCAGGATCCTCTGAGGGGATTTGCAGCCTTGCACCTTCCAGTGAGAGGCCCTCTCTTATAAACAGAGAAGGGCTGGATTGGAGAGATTACGAAGCTGAAAGTGGTTTATTTTTATGATAACTTTGTGACTGTTGTTTACATAGCTGATACATAAACTCTTTCCTATCTCTCTCCTCGCTTTCGTGCCATCTCCTGAAGTCTGCAGTGTCCAAGTAGCACTAGTTATGTTTATTTAAAGAAACTTTTATGTTCTGTCTCTCACACAGCTTGCTTCAAATTTCTCCTTTCTTACTTGAACCATTACTCCTGGTGCCTACAGGGACAATGTGGGAGTCACTGTCTTAATAGATCCTTCTGCAGAATAACAAAGAGCAGTTGCCTAACCAGGAGGGACTCAACGTACTCTGTGCCTGTAGAGAAATTTCAGCGTGTTCTCTTAGTAGGGGAGATTTCTTCATGACAAAGGCACTTCCAGAAGGGCTTGCTGTGCATTTAAAAGTGTCAGATTTTTATTTATAATGTGAAACTGAGTTATTTTCTGCCTTCGTTAACCTGTAAAAGTGCAGTTGCCAGAGGTCTAACAAAATCAACAAAGCTGAGGCCTCTCTGATAATGACAATCAGTTTCTAGCTTTAACTTATGAAAAAGAAACATGATAGTATTATGAGCAAAGCCATTATTAACTGTGTAAGTCTTTGTAATTAATTTTCTGCCTTCTCTAAACAGTCTTTTTGCCTTGGTCATTTGGACTATAAATCTCTCCTGCAATGCTATGGGTTTAAATTTTTAAAATTGAATGTAATTAATGTATAAATAAGTTCATTTGTGTTGTAAACAATGCTTGGAATTCTGACTAGACAACTAAACAGATCTTTTAATTCTTTTGTTGTTACTAGACTACCAAACACTGTCACAAACCATCATCCCAAGTGATGGATCTGGTATCAATTGCTAGACAGAGATCTTGTGAAAGTTTAAGTTTTCAGTTGTTTATATAGTCTTAGTTAGCTAATCACAAAGCATAATCAGCTCAGCTAAACCTCTGGCATGTTTAAAAATACCTGGGATGTGATGTGCAAACTGTGATATCTGTACAGAACAGAAGATGTAGAAAAAGCTTTGCAAAACGTTTTGATAAGCAGCTGAACAAATTCAGTTTGCTCCTTAGCCCAGTTTCTGAAAGACCACCACATTGTGGTGATTGAGATATATTGACAGTTCTCTGGGTAATTTTTGATCCCAGTGGGAAAAGACTGAGTATGAATTGAGTTATATCATTATTAGACTGTAGAGAAGTCCTATTGTAAAGGGTGGTTCTGAAAGCTGTGCTGTAGAGAAGGCTTTGGATCAAAATGCATCTTACCCTCCAGGGAGCCCCTCCACAAGACAGACACCCATAAGAAATGGGCATTGTTAATGCCAGTGTTGATTGTGTTTCATTAGAGCATGAGGCTGGGAAGCAGTAAATCTGTCTGTGGGTTGGTGGTTTTTTTTCTTGATTCTGATCTTGACTTGCATTAACTGTTTGGGTAATTTTTTTTTTTTTACCATCTTGGATAATCTTTAAAAGGATTAAAATGTTTTGCTGTCTGTTCTACTCTGAGTGGTAACACTGTGCTTTACCTAGAGAAATGGCATTTAGCCCTTGTGTCATCCAGACTCACTTTCACTACACTGATATATTCTCATTAATGGGGATATTTCTGGAAACTCTTATTCAACCACAGAAGCAGGGCACTGTTACTGAACTTGGATACCTGCCCTTCTAGAAGCTTGATCTACCATCAGCATAAGACTGATTCAGAGATTGGGGGGGGCAAAAAAATGCTCTTTTGTGACACAATATTATTTCTAGGGAAGCACAAACAGTGTTAAGGATGAAATCATTCCAAGTCAAATCAGTGAAAGCTTTGCCAATTGCTTTGGAAAACCGAAGCCTTTAACAAAATGATTAATTAATGAGAAAAAATCCTCACCAGGAAACTCCAGAAGCACACTTTCTACCTTGAAAGCTCAAATTCAGTTTACGCTTTGGTGAAAACAAGAGACCGTTGAAGAGTTCGGAGTCAACTGGAAATCAACAAAGCATAAGCCTCTCCCTGGCTATGCTTCTCATCCCCACTTCAGGCTGTTAACCTGATAGGAACTCATTGATAAGAGCATTAAAAACGTATTGATAAAATTGTTGAGAGAAGCAATGCAAACAGATGGGTCTGGGAAGACTTCTTTCCCAGCTGCATATCAGTTTGCAGATACTTTCCAGCTTTCTGAGCAACCAATCTGAAAAGCTATTTACTTTCAGACATATCATGTTGGAGTTCTAGCAGCTGGAGCTGAGTGAATAATTACTTCAATTAAAATACATTCAGCAAGAGGTCAGTGAATATTTTGTGTAACAACATACCTAGTACTTAGCGGCTTAAATGTGTGCAGATTTTTCAGCTGTGCATATATACAGAGTGTCACTTTGGGCCAGTTGTAAGAAGCTCAGGAGAGCAGCCCAGAAGTCTGGTTTTTACTGCCCTGCTGTCTGGTGGTTGTGCTGGGCTGTGGGGCTGGAGGTGTAACGGGGGGGCAGCAGCCACAGGGGACGTGCTGCCCTGCCTGGGTCAGGACTCAGAGAAAACCTCTGCTGGTCTTGGGCTTGGAGTGCAGCCTGTCTGACACCCGAGACATTGTATATGAGCACTGAACATGCAGATGGGCTGTTCTCTGTTGTTGTTATGCAATAACTGCACAAAACTGCTATTAAGCTAAACATGAAATTAATTGAACATGATATGGAACAGACCCATGAACTGACTCCATGGTCTGTCTGAGATGCCGTGGTCTGGTATCAACAAATATGGATTTATTTCTAGGTACTCTTGTAACCCATTTTAGTTGTGACAGGTAATTAAGGCACCTGACAGGGTGTTCAGAGAATAGCATGTCCTAACTCCTTGATGACCTGCTTGTCCTATTTGTGGAGATGTTAATTCTACCCATCAAAAGACCATGGAAAATATTCTTAATTTAGAAGCATTTTCCTTTCCTCTTTTTTTAGCCTTTCCATATGTATATCTGTATCTGAAAAATCTTCACTCCTTTCCCTCTTTTTGTCTTTCATTTGAATGGTTCAAATTCATTGGGCCTTCACCAACTGAAGGGCAGGTGGTTGCTTCCCAGGTAAGGGATCCAGGCCTGAACTGCAGAAGTGCACCGAGTTCCCAACAGGACATGAGGGCATCTGCTGTGTGACCAAGAGTGGATCACACCACCGAGCTTTGCTGCTGTGTGCTGGGTTAAGTAGAGAACTGTGGGTCAGGGCTGACTGTCATGGTGAGTGCACAACTTTTTAAAGGAAAATATTTTACTCAGCCATCTGAGGCTTAGCAACTGAGTTAATTTGGCCTTCCCCCCCCCCCCCCCCCCCCT
>VYZP01053462.1:33740-47647 GCA_013400635.1 Hypocryptadius cinnamomeus
TTTGATACAAAGATAGTGACAAATGGAAAACTGACATAGGTCTTCCTAGAATCAAACATATGGTTGGTCATGCTCTTTATATAGGCTTTCTCATCTGAATTTTTTTTCTAAAGCTGGCAATAGTTAAACCCTGTGATGCAGTCAGATGCCTTATTGCTGGTAAACTATGTAAATTAAGTTTTTCAAAATCTCATTTTAGATTTTGTTTTCTATACTTGGATTTTTTATAGCAGTTTCTGCATCACTTTCACAATTTCAGTTTCACTGTAGCAGTAGTGATTATAATTTACAGTAGTTTTCCAGTTCTTCTTTAGCAGTCCCTTTTGTAACATCGCTGAATGAAGAACTTGGGGTCAGCTGCTGTAGCTCATTAACCTAAATTCCTTCAGACTTGCTGCCTTCCAGAGACAAGTCCCACTTTCCTGTGCCCTTTGTTTCTTGTATCATTTTTCACCTTTCTTTACAAAAACACACAGTTTTGGAATGGATTCCCAAGCAACCCAGATTGCTGCTGTCCTGCCTTCATCACACTTTGCTGCTTTACCAGGCCTTGTATCAATCAGGCATTACACTAGTAGCAAAGTTACTTCTAACCTCTGAACACTGGTGAAAACGTTCAGTGGCTTCAAGCATAATAATAATAATTCCTGAGAAGACTTCTGCAAACACACAGCCTTGATGTGCGATTTGAGATCTCAGCCAGGTCTGAGTTAATTTAATGCATGCTTCATGGGTAAATTATCATGCTAATTTTTAATATGGGTGTTGCACCATACTAATTTTAAAATTTTATAAATAGATAAGTGCACTGTGCCAATAAAACCAGACTTAAGCAGACACATTTTGCTGGCTCATTAAAGTATCAAGTCAGGTCTGTTTGACAAGATTTTTCAGTGATTGAAGTATGCACTGAGGTATTGACCATATTCATCTTTATCACTTGCATTTTGTATTAAATTTTATATTCATCTCCCTGTGGTTGATATCAGACTGTATAGTTTATAGTTTTCCTAACTCTGGGTTTGTACTTTTTCAATGTTGGCTCAGCATTATTTGTCTGCTAAAGATTTTTTCCCTGGCTTAATTTGCAGGCCAAACTTCTTAGCTGGATTTAAGACCTTTGGGGTTTGCTGCTTTTGGTTCTGCTTTTCTTTTCCATAGACTCTGCCTGAAAATGTTTTCAGGTTTTGATTACCTGGAGAGGAGTTAATCATCTTTGCATGATAGAAATTCATTGCCCCATTTCTCTCAGGGTGCAGTGCTTTTTTCCCTGGTAACAATTCAACTTCTGCCATCTAGCAAAAAGGGTCACATAATTGCTAGGATTATAATTGCTGTGATTTCTTTTTCTATAGAAGTTTATATAAAAGTCTAAAGTGTACAGAAATATAGCTGAGGAAGAATAATTTACTGTAGGAAGTAGATGAGCACTCTGCTCTTACAGAATGCTCAGATCTAAAATGAAAGTTCGACTTGGCTTCTGGGGCAGCATGCTGTGTAGTTTTCTCTTTAAAGACTTTTCCTCCTTTTGCTGTGAAACCTTTTCATATAGGGCTTTTCTTCCTTGAGAAGATCTCCTGCTGGTTAATGTCAGCAGATACACCCACGGCTGCTCAGGAGGGGGATGTCAGAAAGGCATCCTGCCGGCTTTGGATTCCCGAGGCAAGCTGGGCGCCCTGCTCAGGGAAGGGAAAGAAGCTGAATGCTGCCTCATGCAGCAGTCAGTAATTTTCCCTGGTTAAAATGAAGCTTTAAATACAAAGCCCTGTACTCCCTCCTTCACAAGCCTAATCAAAATACTTATTTCTTTTGTTTAAAAAGCATAAATCACTATCATTTCATGTACTTGTGCATGGCATAAACTGAAGCTACCCACTTTTCATTATAAAGATCTCTGTTATTGTGACCTGTATTGTATTTTCTTTTTGCTATTTGAACTTTAATCTTTGATGTTATTGTGATCTGTAGCAGCATGGCCGGTAACTTGTATTTCCTCCTGTCCTGTTGTATGCTGTCCTATCTGACATATGTGTAATGTGCTCACCATATCCAGAGCTGACTGTCCTCCAGTGGTGCATTAGGCAAACTGAAGAGCTGAAACACATGACAGCATTACCACAGCTGAAATAATTACTGTGCTTTAATGGCTAACTGACAGCTACCAACACACAGTACTTCTAAGCTCAGTGTAAGATGATATTAACGAAATATGTACAGAAGCCTGGATGTCTCTATTAAAAAAAAGGTGCCCATAAGGGCTACTGGGATGATAAAAAAATAGAAAAAAATAAATATATAAAGTACTTGTTTAAAAAAAATACTCAATATGTGGTTGTTTATTTCTCTGGAATAATGAAGACTGAGGGGAGATAAGGGTTTTTTCCCTGTGGATTAAGGATGAGATACTCTATTATACCACCACTAGAAGAGATTAAACACCATATTATTATCTAACACAGTATGTCTCAGAATTTCAAGTCAAGTTAGATTGGGTTAGTAGCTGAAAATTTTCTATGAATTCTAGGAAACAGAAGTTTAAACTTGGTCATCATTTGTGAGATTGTTGTGAGCTTCTTCTAAGGTCCAGATCGATCCTTTCAAATCATGACCATCATCTGGTTGACTGGATCAGATGTCTTGGGATAATTTGGGGTTTCCTGTGACTTGCAAGCATCGTGTGGATACTTTCAGTGATAGCCAAAAGGGGAAGATGGAGGGTCACATATGCACCAGGTATGGCACTGCATGGCTGGAATGGTGTTCACACCATTGTTGCAATCAGCCTGTACAGAAAAGTGGGAGACTCTGGAAACCATGGCTAGCTATTACCTCAGGGAAAGGCAAATCCTGGATTTTGGCCAGTCCTCATGGGCTTGTCCTCCTATTCCTATGCTGCTGGACCCTGCACCCAGAAACTCGAACTTCAGTGAGTGTGACTGATGTGGTTCAGCAAAGGCTGCAGTTGTGGCAAGTCCTCTTGTACTCCTTCAATCCCTACAGCTCCTACACCAAATAAATAGATACCTACTTTACAACTTTACCAGTTGTAGAGTCTTTTTGCATATCACTACTGCCACCGGAAGACACAAAAAATAGGCAGGAAAGTTCCAGTGAGAGCAGCTTTACAGTGCATTTAATTGTCATACAGTTGATCATCTCCATTCCCCCCAGTGTTTTCTGACTGATTAGTAATTTGATAGATTCAGGATGATCCTGAAAATATGTGTGCAAGACTTTTTGTCTTTTATTTTGTTTTGTTCAAAGAGAAATAATTAATTCCCTTCCTGCTGAACTCAATTCTGTTGCAACTTAGTTTTTATGCCTCATCTTACCACTTGACAGGCAAAATATGTTTGTGTAAGAACTGGCTTATTAAAGCAGGATAGCCCAATAAACCAGAAGTAAACCCACTGAATCCCAATAATATCCTTGCCTAACAAAAAACCAAATCCCATGCAAGTGTCCTTGTTTATTGTTCCAGAATACATAAAAGTTGTGCCAGCCAGTGATGGGAAACAAACTCTTATTTTTCTTTTTATATTTAACTTTTTAGTTTGCGGGTAAAAGAAAAGAGGAAAAATTCAGCTCTTTGGAAAGAAATGCCATCTAGCCTCAGCCCATGAGGAGGTACAGGCTGGATGTCTGGATGCTGTGTACCTATCCTGGAGGTCTGTGGGAGGGTAATTTCAGGCCAGAGATGATCCAAATTGTTGGGTGCCTAATAGCTGGATACTGACCACAGATATTCAGTCACATTTGGATGGCTGATGTTTGTGCTATTCTGAGTGTAGGTGTTTCTTTTTGTTTTTTTTCTACTGCCAGGACTCTGCCTTTTTATGAACATCTCAGGTGGGGGGGAGGAAGGGTTGTTGAGTGCAGCAATTCCATTGCTTGGAGTAGTCTCAAGCTGTTCAGAGAGAATAACCTTCCTTTCTCCTTATTAAATGCTAATAGCACGTTGGCTTTTGAAAACCTTTCTTTGCTCAGGTACTTGGCTGGTATCTGTGAATCGTGGAATTTTATGGAGGTGGGCTGAATATTTCAGTAGCTGCAGAGTGTGTGTTCCCATAGCAATGGAGAAACCTTAGTGCCTTGCACAGACACTTGCATGATTCACAGCTAGGAAAGGCAGTCAAGGGAGAATGGTGGTAAAGCCTACACAGGCCTAGTTCTTTGGGACAGTTTGTTGTGTCTGCTCCTTGCTGAGGAGGAAATGCTGACGTGGCAGTACTGGATGAGTTGATCAATTCTCACTGGAAAGGAAGACATCTGGTATGATTTCACATATTGGGGTGACAGTGTTCACCTGGATCTGTCTTCAGTGTTGTGGTTGTCCTGTCCACAGCTGACAACAGGCAGGGTTGTCATGGGGTTGTCCTATTTGTCTGCCTACCACATCTTTCTTCAGGAGAAGGAATTTGAGACCAGCATTCTCCTGGTAGTGCCATTCTTCATTCAGCCTTCCTTTTATTCAATGCAGAGTAAAGAATCTGTGCACTGTGAATACCAAGGCACTGAGCTTTGAGCAAGCAGCTGCATAATGGTTTTGCCAGCTTTCAGGAGCAGCCAAATTTGGGAGAGGGCCTGACAGACTTAATTGAGAGAGAGAAGTATCTGAATATATTTTCTGTAAAATAATCTTCTATTATCTTTATAGTTTCTTTGCTTGATCAAACACAGAACTAGAGAAGTAAGGAAAAAGAGAATCTAGACTGTATAGCCAGATTGTCTTCTGAAGCACAGATCTTAACAGACACCTGTGCAGGCCAGAGAGCCACTCAAACTTCTCCCTTAACAGGCTCTGTCTCTTTGGGATCAGAGGTTGCAGCATATCAGCTGGGTTTGGTGGTGGAAGAGTTTGTTTGGACAAGGACATTGGGGACTGGATGCCATCCAGTGCTTGGATGCAGGTTAGAGTGATTGTGCCCTGTCAGTAATGCAATGGGGCTGTGCCAAGACACATTCCTTGGGCCAGCCAGGCAAAAGCAACCATGGGTTTGCTTTTACGAATGTGCAAGGAGGAGCTTCAACTGCTTCTAGACAGCACATCCTTGAGAGTGCTGCTTTAGTGACCTTCCAGACCTGATGTGAAAACAAGGCTCAGAAATGCCCCTTGGATATTCCAAGGAAGGCACAGCATATTAAACAGTTGTTTAATTAATAGGAAGAGGCATTCTGAGATCCTCTCTCTGGAAGATGTAGTCAGCTAAATTGAAAGAGGAAGGATGGGTGAAGCTTCAGCCATCAGGATTATGGCATCTGCAGCAGCTTACCAGAGGATGTTGGAAGTTCTTAATTACCTGCAATATTTCAATAAAGATTTAATAGCTTTCTGAAGTAAATGATCTAATGTGACCACAGCATGTAGCTTTGTTTCCAAGAACTGTTAAGGAATTATCTGCAGCTTGTCTGAAGTAGTGGATCTAAATTCTTGTTCTTGTGATAGTCTCTTCTTGCTTCAGAACACAGGCACTCATGCTTTGATTATTTCTGCATGTACCTAAGCTGGGAAATTAAAGGGGTTGACAAGGCAGTGGATTAATACCAACTTTTTAGTTTGTATTTTTAGGCTTAAAGAATCCTCAAGATGAGTTTCAAAACACTTTTTGTCTCAGGCTTATTGTTTATATATGTCTTAACTAATGAAAAAAAAGCATGCTGAAGTAAAATTCTGTGATTAAGGCCATACAGGAGGCTGGTGACATTGCTGAGAGTGGAAACATACCATGATTTTATAATATAATTTTTTCTAGGACTGAGGCGAGCCCACAGCATCTGTACTGGTATATTCCCTTCCGTTAAATTAGCTCAGTTATACTGATACTTGGTCTGGTGATCTGCAGAATTAGAGTTCTCTGACCATTGCTAAAAAATAATGGAGGGGGGGAAAGCAAGACAAGCCTCATTCATTTTGCATCCCATTCCTAGGCTGAAAGAAGGGTTTAGCTCATGAATTTAAATAACTGTTAGCAGATACTCTTACGTGGCTGGCTGAAAGAACTTTGACAGAAGTTATAGTAAAAGCAGATGAGAGACATTGAATATTTTTCACTACATATAACTTTTGACCCTCTATGCAGGTCTGATGATAGATTCTGGCAAAGACAGTCCAACAGAATAATAATCTGCTTGCCACTTTTGTACTTAATGATGTGATATTCCCTCTATCAAATTAGCAGAGATGAAGTTTGAAGCTCTTTCACAGGCTGCCCATTATGTTTCTAAACAAAGAAAAATGCACAATTGTGCCTTTTTACTACATTAATTAATAAACCGCAACACAATGGTAATATAGTGCCTTTTATGTCTCAGCTTTGCAACACATAACAGGTAAATAACCTTTTCAGTTCCTTCAGAGGAAGAAAATGAAAGGTGGGGACCATGTAACAGTGAATCAAACAGTGCTAGACCTGACAACAAAGTTCCTCAAGTTCAGCTCCATGTACAAGCAGCTGTCAGCTACCAATAATCAACACTTTCAATCATGACTTGTGGCTTCTGTTTGATGATATGAGTAATGACAGTGACATACATAACTGGAGCTCATTTTTAGAGTCTGAGCCATAAACAATTTTAAGAGCAAGTCTTATTAAATGTCTCTCAATATCACCTGCTAGTATTAAACATTCAGATCTGTTTTCATGTAAATGTTGCTGATCTCTTTGTCTTCTCAAGAAAATAACATGTACTTTTAGGCTGATTGCTGAGAAAAGCCAAGCTGTCATAATCATTCCCTCTAGCAGAAAGAATATGTTATTATCTGAAATATCAGAGGGAAGAAGTGTAGCTTTTTGAAGAATTTGATCTAAATCTTGAAATGTATCAAAGATCATGGTGATTTAGCAGAGCTTACCTGAACTTTATGAAAGTTCTCCTTTAATGTTCCCTCTACCAAACTTCTGCTTCTGAAGGTATTTGAGATGTCTGAGAACTTGAATTCTCTTTTAACAGAGACCTGTCTTGATTTAGCCCATGAGCAACAGCTGTGAAGATCAACAGCCCGCTGGTGAAAGGAATAAATTATATTGGCGGGATTTTTTATCAAGAAAGGAAAAAAATTTTTTAGAATAAAACTAGGAGGTTAATAACACATTTCTGCTATATTTGTAAAATTTCCTATGAGCTTATGCATAGCTTTGTATAGACAGATTGGTGTAATTCTTAACCCAAGTGAATATTAGAATAAATATTTAATCAAACCACTTACAATGTGAATCATGGAGTGAAACATAAATCTCATGTACAAACTTTCTATTTCTTACTCTGAATTTTGATGCAATATTTATTGACTAGGTCAGGTTGAATAATTTAGACTAGCATGGTTGGATTTCCCAGAGTTGTATCTACTTTGCCTGCTGTTTACCCAGCAATCCTCTCATGGACATACCTTGTTTGCCATCTTTCCTCCAGGAACAACTGAAATTATAAATCTCCTAGTATGTTTGATTTCTACATCATGAACTTACAAGGAGTAAAACTAAAAGCAGAGGCAGTGTCAGTAGGCTGCTCTGTAACAAAAGGAGAGGAAAGCAAACCGAGCTGTAATCCACTGACATATTTTTTGTCTCAAGTATCTCTTCAGCAGGTTGGTTCTGTTTTTATATGGCTGTGCAATGAGCAGCATCAGTGGTATAAACCAGTGCACACTTGCATTGTTAATAGACCAGACAGACTTTCAAAATAAGCATTTCAGGAGACTGAGCTGTCCCCAAGCCACCTGTAAGAGAAAGTAAAACAGTTTGAGCAGCGGATGTGTGCTGGAGCAGAGGTTCCTCTGCAGCCCATGATGTGGACTGTGGTGAGGCAGTTGTGTCCCTGGGACACACTGCAGCAGAGGGATGCCCAAAGGGCGCTGAGACCCTTTGGGAAGCTGGCACTGGAGCAGAATCCTGGCAGGACTTGTAGACCTGCAGGTGACCCACACTGGAGCAGGCAGTTCCTGAAGGACTGCACCCCATGGAAGAGACTCATCTTGGGGCAGTTCGTAGGGGACTGCCATGGGAGAGAGCCCATGCTGGTGCGGGGGAGGAGTGTGAGGAGTCTTCCCACTGAGGAGGAAGGAGCAGCAGAGACACATGATGATGTGACCACAGCCCCTATTCCCCATCCCCCTGCACTGCTGAGGGGAGGAAGGAAAGAAAGTAGGAGTGAAGTTGAACCTAGGAAGAAGGGAGGGGTGAGGGAAAAATGTTTTAAGATTCAGGATTATTTCTCATTATCCTGTTCTAATCTGATTGATAATAGAGATTGTACTCATTTCCCCAAGTCAAATATTTTTTGCCTGTGGTGGTAATTTGTGAGTGACCTCTCCCTGTCCTTGTCTTGACCCATGAGTTGTTCACGATATTTTCTGTTCCCTGTGTATTTGAGGAGAGGAGTGATAGAGTAGCTTTGTTGGGCACGTGGTGTCCAGTCAGGGTCAGTCCACCACAGGATCTCAGACATTAGATTTTGATTGGCAAAGTAAATCTGTGCTTTATGTAGCACAAACATACAGAGCAGCAGTGACCACAGAACAATGAAATCTGTCTCTTGTCACTGAATTATAAATAATACCTAACATATGCATGTAATTATGACCAGGATTACATACACACAGAGAGCCAAGTGAGAGCTGTAACATGCTTAAAGAACCAGCAAGATCTTTCCAATCTTTTAGGAATTATGTGACAGCATGTTCATTTTACAAATATGCTCCTAATGCGCCAATTTCTGCTCCTGGTAAATTACTGTTGTCTTACCTCTCATCTTGGCAGCTGTTTAACCTGGAGATCTTTAGCTACATTGTCTTGGGAAGACTTAGGATGGAGGGCAAAGCTTCAAGGCCAGGCTGTCATCAGATGCCATGCTCTACATGTCCCAGTGAACAAAATGCTGACTGTGGCAAGGGTTGGGCAAGTGAAAAAATGGGAGAGAAAAAAACCTTGAGAATGTAACAAAAATGGTAGCAGATCTGTGGTTTTACAAGTGGTTTCTTCACTTATGACCAATTACTGTGTAGTTTACTGCTCCTAAATCTGCAACACCTGTACAAATCTCACGTCTCTGCTGCTGCAGTGTCTGATGCACTGGAGAAAATCCAATGGCCCAACAGAGAGACAAGGAACGTGTCTCATTCGATATCAGTTGAGCTTATTACAGCTATTATTGCTCGTACTTATCTCTTAAACCACAGATATCTCACTTGTTTAAGCAGAAGGGAAAGTGCATTTGTTTTCTCTTCTACCTTTTGAAATAGAATTCAGTTAGTATTTAGTTGTTTTGAGAGAGAACAACTTGAAATTCTTCTGTTTAGAAAGGTCCCTCCCTACTTCATGAGTCCAGACACATCCTGCTGAGAAGTATCTTGCTCTCTCTGACATCCTGCATGTCTTGCCTGTGCCCCTGGTGTGAGCTGCTGGTCAAGGAACAACAACTGCACAAGGAACATGAGAAAGAATGGACTCTTCTGCTCCTATTGATTTGGAAAACTGATAAGGTCCTTGCATGCTTTAACTCTGAGTACTTCTGCACCAAACCCACTAATGTTTGCAGTCGTAATTCTAGAAAATCAGTTATTTGTTTGCATTTTTGGTTGTGACCATGCAAAACAGAAAAAAAGAATGATTACCTTAGATTTCCTACCAGGATAAGGCAGACAATTTTCTTCTGCAGCTTAGTTGTAGCTCTTTAGGGATTAATAAAAATTATAATACTGTGTCTTGTTTAAATCATTAAGTAACTTTATCCAGTTTTGTAGAAGAAAATATTGTCAGATTATCTGCCTGCTTTGATGTAGAAACTTTTCCTTGGGTAAAGCTTTTTGTGTTCAAGTCTTATTCATGTAGTTTTTATTATTTTATTGTTTTCACACGTGGACCCTATTATCAGCTTAGGAATGAAATGGTTCTTCTATATTCCTTTAAATAGAGAGTTCAATGAAAATATTATTAATCTTTCTGGAGTATTTATTCAGCATTACGAGTAGCATATCTGTGGCGTCAGTGTTAATGATTTTGTGCAGGAAGGAATGACATCTCTCTGTTGACCCTAAAGCACTGTGGGTTTGCCAAGTATTATTTTGTAGCACAGACATCTACTACTGGTTACTGTGGTTCCATGGAAGAGTGTGTTAGCTGCAGCATTGATTTTTCTTGTGCTCTTACATAGACAGGAAAAAATGTGTTTGCTACAATTCATTAAAAGGGGAATCAAACAAGGTTTTTGCGTTCCTCTAGCCCCTGCTCACAGGGAAGTTTGTGTCCTGCTTCTGTAGGTGATATTAAGGTGGGAGAACAAAAAAGGGTAGATTTTTAAAAACCCATGGGGTAATGAGCTACAAGTGAAACTCACTGAGCCTGTGCTCAGTATGTGCCTTATTCTACTGGAAACTGGGGTGGAAAAGATAAAAAATTTGACCTTTCCTAGAAAAAGTAAAAGTTGCACTCCAAAGTGGAGGGTGGTAGCTGATACAGTACTCCGGCCAGGACCTGACCCCTGCCCATAGTGGAGGATGCCAGAGAAAGATTTGTATTTGTGTCCTCTGAGTGGATCAATTCTGTAGCTGTATTAGGCATGGCAGGCCCCCAGTGCTGCACTTTAACTCTTGTCACACCGTTAGGCCTGGATCTGTCTCCCTAGTTTATTTTTAGAAGTGATTTGGCAGAAAGAGAAGTGTGGAGACTTGCCCTTTCCCTGTGGAGGGAAGCTCTGATTATTCCTTTAGCTGCCACATTCTTGTTTGTCTGTCTCTAATCTATTCTACCTCTGGAGGCATTTCTACTGCTCTCATTACTGTGGTATGTGAGCACTTTGTGCAGTGAGCTGAAGAGCAGAGTCAAATACAAAACCCCCCAGCAGGGTCCTGCACCATATTCTGCTTCTCTCTTTTCAGGGAGGTGCTGGGGGTGGGGAAACTGTTGAGTTTGCCATCCCCTTTCTGTACCTTCTGTATCTGGCCCAGGGTGGTTATTGCTTGCTGTGGTTCCTGTCCCACCACCATGTGCTGGAGGGCTTCCTCTATGGGGGTTTCCATTGGGACCTGTGGGTCCAACACACTGAAATTACATCGACTGTGATGGGGCTACTGCAGTTCTGCCCAGATAGTACCCTCGAGTTACAAACCAGGATATCCCCCATCAGCAACAGCACGTGTCCTGCTTGGGACCATTTCACAGTGATGTGATTTTTAAAGTCTTGTTTGTTTTAGAGTCATTTGTGCTCTGGACTGCTCCATTTCCAGCTTGGATAGCAACCTGTGAACTGTACACTTCTTCTACAAGCAGGTCTTTTATCTTTTCCCTCTCATGAACTGATATGATCCTTTAATTGCAGTGCCATCTGCCCATGCCAGGGTTTAGTCGTGAGGCCTGAGTGTGTGTTTTGTGTCATATGTGAAATACCTGGAGGAGAGTGGGTTTTGTCCTGTTCCTTGGTGCAGAGGTGAATTGCTGCCAGATACATGGAGGGGCAAAGAAAAAAGTCCACAGAAAAGTAGAAGCACAGCCAGCCCACACACTTGGTGGCAACTTGGCATGTCAGGGACACTGTTTTCTGTCTCATATCCATAGTGTTAGGGGAAAAAAGACAGGCTGAAAAGTGCCTGGATCTCTAGAAGATGCAATTCCCTGTGCTGACAACCCACTGTTTGTGGTGCTGCTGAGGTGCCTGTCTTATTCCCAGCTATGTTCCCTGTGCAGCATTGCAAAGAAACATACCTGTCTGTGATGGTTCAAACACTCTGGTAACTGCTGAGGTGTTTCTGGTTTTCCTCCTTCTGGCAAGGCATCCCTGCGAGGTGGAAAACTTCTGTTTTCAGCAGTGATGGAGAGAATAAGAGGTACTCATTCTCCATCTGCTGAGCACTTAAATTGTTATTCCTTCATGCTTTCCCCACCTTTCAAACATAAAATTGGCAGAAACAAATGAAGCTGTAAAAAACCAGCTCTGAATTAAAGCTTAATTGTGCCAAGTGCTGTTAAAAAGAGCATTGCCCTCAGTACGCTCTTAACACTTCAGCTGTTATGGCTGCTGGGAGGAGAGGAAAGTTTTTATTTTTACCTGCCTGGATACTATGGGGTTAATAGACCCCACACTAGGACAGTCAGTGTTAAAATCATTGTCTGGAACAAGTGGAAATCCAACTACAAATGCAGCTGAGCATCACCAGTTAATAGCCTGGCTGTTAATAGCTGGATGTACGGGATTGCCAGTGAAAATACCCAGAAATGGGCAGGGCACTGCTTAGAAAGAAAACCTAGTAGGAGCAAGCACAGTGCTGCTGGGAAGGGGGTGGGATTTTTACCAGAGTCATCATAGACTGATGTGGGTGTCATGTCTCTTGGACGAGACTAAGTGAGCAGTGTAATGCTGATCTATCATAAACATTTGTTTAAGGTCTTCCAGGAGACTCACCCAGCCCAGGCAGGGGGCCCGGTGCATTAGCTGACTGTCAAGCAAAGCTACTTGGTATTCACAGGCAGGTAGCAGCCTGTCTGAAAATCTGCCAGATTTTCTGTTTAATTATCTATGAGGGACGTGTCACCATTAGGACTGTTTCCTATTTTGCATTCTTTGAGGAAACACAAGAACAGGCTCCCTCTGCCAATGACAGGGAAATTCAAGGATGCCTGGGAGGAATGGCTTTGCTGGGGCTGCAGGTCTGTTAGGGCTGGTCAGAAAAATTTGGCAGAGACCACGCCTTGTGCAGTGAAGCTGAAATGTTTTGTGGTAACTGGTCTCAGGGATGTTTTCTAAAGGAATGATTTCAGAACCAATGTAGACTGTAATTACTTCTGAAAAGAAGGAGAAATGTCTCCATCAGACCTCTCACCTTTTCTACCTTGAAACAGATACTTGAGTATACTGGTTTTCTTGTAAAATTTGAAAAGATTTTCAGTTGAATGATGAACTCTAACAAAAGAAAAGAAATTATTCTTTGTTCAGCTCTAGGTTATGTCAGGGCAAGGATATTCATAGGCCAGCACATCTGAGAACCTAAAAAGCCATCTTACATTTTTAGTTGGTAAGCGGATGCACACCCTGTGTACTGCAGGCTGAAAAATCTCTTTTAAGATCCACGCGATTTTCTCTAAGATTGAGGTTGTGTTTTACATTCCCTTTCATTATTTATTCTTGGTTTTCTCTGTGGTGAGGAAAACTGGTTGCTCAGAGCAATAATCTCAAGCCTGTGCATGTCAGATGTGTGATTAATTGGCTGGAGTGAGCAGGGTGTCTCATTTAGATGATTAGTTTGGTGGTGGTGGTGTGGTGAGCCAGCTGACCAGCTAAATGCAGCCACCTGATGATCCCAGAGCAAGACTGGGTTATAGTAACAGCAGGTTATAGGTTATAGGTTTATTTGGAACTTGATGGTAATATTAGACCACAGAATAATATGAACAGATCTAGTAATCAACATTCTGAATTATTTAGAAATTCAAATTAAAGGACTTA
Organism: Hypocryptadius cinnamomeus; assembly: GCA_013400635.1. Taxonomy (NCBI): domain Eukaryota; kingdom Metazoa; phylum Chordata; class Aves; order Passeriformes; family Zosteropidae; genus Hypocryptadius; species Hypocryptadius cinnamomeus. Next base: position 47,175 of record VYZP01053462.1, read on the forward strand.
CACTGTGGTGCTGCCAAGAAGCAGTAACATCCAGGGGATTCAGTCAAGAAGAGCAGAGCTCATACTGCAGCTCCACTGCTTACACAGTGGACAATGCTGAGAAAACAGTTTGTCTTACCTTTTTTCAAAGGTGTCTGTTTTCTTTGGGTGCAGAAGCTAATGTGCTGTGTGTTTGGTTTTCAATGCCAGGCCAGGGACTGGTTGGTGCAAACACTTAGGGCTCAACACTGCTGAGAATTTGTCATGGTCATCCTCATATTTGGCTAGAGGACATTAAAGATCTCAGAGTCATGGATGTCTTTTGGAGGCTGTGGCAATGAGCATATGTAGAACTGGAATGGCAGCCAAGGCTTCAGCATCTTTGAATGTCTTGTACAAGCACTGAGGAAAATGGCAGATTAAATGGAGAAAATGGCCTCAAGGATTTTGGTGCACTAAAGCAAGCAGAAACATGAAATCTCCAGAATTTACGG
>VYZP01053467.1:2671-14343 GCA_013400635.1 Hypocryptadius cinnamomeus
ACATAACCCCAAAACAAGAAGACTCTAAGAAATACTGGATTAAAGTATTTTTGCTGATCATTCCACATTGTTTATGTTGTTTCGCTAGAGTAAGAGATATTTCTCCCTTTTTTTTAGTTCTCAATTCCACTTTTCTATCCTCCATATAACTCCTATCCTTCAGTTTGTACGTGACCATTGTTCTGACTGCTTAAAACATGTGAATGGAAGGGTAAAAAAGGAGTAGGGTACATATTGCAACATTCACAGCACAGTAGCAAACCTGACTTTATGATCTTTTTATGTTTCTTACTTCTATTTGTAGACATTACTTGGAACTGTAGCACCTGCTGAATGATAAGAAAGGGAATTTTGTCTGTTTTCTAAAGCATATCAATATAGGAGAAGAAATCAGATGAAAAAAGTCCTTTCCCTGGACCCCATCAGAAGACGCTTATATCAAACGTCACTTCTTTTTGCAGGATCACAACCATATCTTACATCAACCTACTGTACATTATCATATTATGTCTTATACATTCATGAAAACCTTTGTAATCTTGGCAACACTAAAATTTCTGATTATAATTCCTTTCAAGTTCCCTGAATCTTGTTCCATGAAGTCCTCCTGATGGTCAATGCTGGGCTCAGAAGCAAGTGCAAGGTAAATATCCTTACATTGTTTGGTGTAAAACCCCAAGCATAAGAGGAAAAAAATACAAGCAATTTAATTTAATTCAGAGGATTCATCTGTGAAAAATGAAAGGTGCTGCAGTACTTAAGCTTGACAAAAGGAGTCTAGAGATAACATGATCTGGGAAAGAAGAAACAGGAAAATGCACAAGATTGAATTTTCAAACTGGCCATCAAAAAATAATGAGCGAAACAGGTTGTGAGACATCTGAGTCACAGCAGAAGTCTTTGTGCAGGTAGTAGCCCACTGCAGAATCAAGAGTGTGAATTAGTTCAGCATGTATTGAAAGGTCTAACCTAAACCATAATATTTTTTGAGTTTTCATGATATAAACACTATTTAATATCTTCATCAATGGCATAGATAGTGGGATTAAGGGCACGCTCAGCCAGTTTGCATATTGCACCAAGCTGAGTGGTGCTGTTGATTCACTGGAATAAGGTACCCAGAGGGACCTTGAACATATGATTTTATAGGAGAAGATATTTATGTTTCTCTCTTAAGAATGTTTATAAAATAAGTTCTTAGTATTTAATATTTCTACAATGTAGCAATTGAAAAGGGACTTAGATATTAAGATTTGTCATAATAATGTAAATGGTCTATAAAGTAGCCCAATTTTAAAACCATACTACACTTATATAAGATATAAAATTACATGCATTTAGGCAGAAGTCTAACAGCTGGAGAATGATGATGATGGATCTTAGGATGTTGTTTTGGATATGTCTGTGAACACATAGCATGTAAATAACCTGTCATCTAAATTTGATTGCAAGTTCAATTTTTTCTTTGAGTATGAAACACGTGAGTACATACATAACAATAAAATAATGATTTTTAATATTTTAATGTCACTTTATGTTAGACACTTCCACACATGATTCTGAAAAGCACTAGAAGATAACTTCTCAGATATAAGAGTCTGATGTTAAGAAATGAATCGTTTAAGATAACAATATTTTTGACCACTAGATTAAGCACCAAATCCATTTGAGTTCATATAGTGCACATGGTATCAGTACTGCCCTGAAATATTAATAAATCAATGTGTATTAATTTAAGCAATTATATGACAGTATTCATACTAACCTGCAATGAAATGTTCTTCCAGGTCCATCAATACATACACCTCCATTGTAACAAAGAGCTGAATTCAGTGTGGACTCACTGCAAACATCAACATCAACTTCACAAAACCTGCCAGTGTAGCCACTCAGGCAAACACAAACAAATGCATTGATGGCATCTTGACAAGAACCTCCGTTAATGCAGGGAGCAGATTCACATTCCTGAGAAGAGATACAATAATACATTGATTACACACCTTTAAAACACATTAGTTACTCATTCAGCTCAACAAGTGCAAGAGACTGAATCTGGAGATTAGAAAAAGTATTGGAATTTTTTATTGTCTGATAAATAGAAGTCTCTAATTTGACGCAATTTTTTGTTTATATAGAGATCCTTTGATTACAGCTCACACTCACTACACTTGTTCTTATTCATTAATCTTGCAGAGATTCAAATATAGCTTTATATAAGCAGTCTTACAACCAAAAGTATGCAATCCCAACCATGATTAAATTTTTAAAACAAGTTTTTGAGCCACAGTGTTACAATTATTTATTCTAATTTTTTACATTATGGCCTACTGCTGTAAAAGTAACACATTAGTAAGGCAATTATGGACAGAATAAAGAATTGCTTATATAAATGAATGCACACAAGCTTTTTTATCAGTACTTCCTGATAAGTGTTTTCTCATTATCAATTAACGCCTAATATTGCAAATAGAAACATGTTTATGTGTTCACATAATAACAATTTTCTCTGATAAGGCTAATGTAAAAATCATCAAATTCAAACCACACAAATTAGCGGCAAGTTAATATTTCTCCAGAATTACAGGAGAGTTTAGTTAGTGCAATAGACAGTGCAAGAAATATGTGTTTGCCCTTGATCAGAGAAACCTAGTTTTTACTTGTATCCCAAAGGAGTTTTATTTTGCAGCTGCAACCCAAATAGTCTGGCTAAACCCAGTATTTTAGATTTATTTTCACACTCCCGTAACTTTAGAAGGTTTAATTCTTTAAGGATATCCAAGGGCACTCACATTTCCTGCAGGTAATACAGTAGCTTTGACAGAATGTAAATGCTGATATCCATGGGGAATTGTGAGAAAACAACTTATTTTCCTATAAGCTCTCCAGCTGGTTGCATATAGGATGATTTATTAGTGAGCATTACATAAGCTAATTGAATTATATATCCCACAGGAAGATGGAGATAGCCCTACAGACTGCCAAAATTTCTGAAAAAAAATCTCAATTCTCAGTTCCAACTCTCTGACTTTTTTCTATTCCATTAACTTGTCCAATCTTCTTAATTTGTATTCACTTGTATTCCACACTACAAAACAAACATTTATTTATTCTCATTAGCAGAATAAATTAAATCTACATTAATTACTGGATCAAATTTTTACTTAATTATGATTCAAAAATTAAAGTCCAAAAAATACTGAAATCATCAAAGTAACTAAGGGTAAATTCAAAGCCCAGACTAAAGTTCACAGCTTTGTCTGAATTGTACCAAGTTTCAAGTTGTACCAAGTTTTGAACAATGCAAAATCTTTTTATTTTCTTCTGTGAAATGTATTGTTCTTTTAAGATTTTACCGTAAGACAAATGTCAGACAGTTTGTAGGAAAGGAATCACTCCTATCACTTTCCAGTACATTCTGTTTGTCATTAGACTTGCAAAAAACCAGTGTACACTACTACCAGAGATGTGCTAGTCTGTACTGCTCTTAACTCATGCAAGAAAATTGTGTCAGTGTAAAGACAGAACTATGTTAAAAATGTCACAAATAAGTTTATTCCAAAGTTGATGAGCTACCACACTACCACCAAATAGTGTAGTTTTTAGTCTAAAAAACAAGGACATTACATGACAAACTGAAGTTGCAAGACAACTGTTACTAAGTTTTCCCTATTTTAGATCCCACCAGAAACTGATTTTACAGCATGACATTAGGGAATAGCTGGCTCCGCAGAAAATTCCCAGCTACCCTGATTATCTGAAGACAAGTTCATTGAAACACCAATGCTATTTTCATTTTGTCTTGCTTTATATAATAGGAGATTGAATCTTAACTATGACCCCTAACCAGACAGCTGCCAAATCGTAGCAACAATAAGGACTCACAGTCCTAGAAATGTTGCCTCTCTTCTTTGGTACAGTAGGAGAAAAATACTTTCTTGGTCACCTCAGCTGCCCAGTTCCAAACCTAATAACACATAATTTTAACGTTTTCTTGCTTAGAAGTGATCAGATGAGGAAAATTGCCTCTGAAAAACTAAGAAAAATGAAAACTACAAGAATAACATTCACAAAGATGGGCCATTTTAGCTTTTCCAAAGCACAAATTTGTTGATATATAGGAGTGTTGCAATTACTGACTTATTTATACTTAAATTTGTAGCTTCTTATTTTCATGGGTTCTTTTCAATCTTTACTAAATCTGGAACTTTAATTTGAACAGGAATTTAAAAATGCATACTTTTTAAGCTTCAGAAAAAAAATGTTGATCTGACAGCAAATCTCTTAAGAATTTGTGCAACTTCTACTAATAATTTGCTAGCAATAAATGTTTAGGAACAAAAGAAAAAAAAAAATGAACCAAAGCCACACACACAAAAAAACCACCCAAACCCCAAAAATCCAACCAACCAAAAATAAACCAACCACGAAGAAAATAATACCAAAATTAAACTCCTCCCAAAAGGCACAAAATTACTTTCAGCTCTAAGTTGGACTTCTCAGCAGAATTATTCCATTTAGAAAACAGAGAACATGCTGAGACCTCCAGGGCCTCATGAGCAGTCATAGCACTGAGAGGTCATGGGGCAATAACAGCAACAGCTTTGGTCCCCAGCTTGTTTTCCTCCTCAGGACTTTCTATAAATGTCCAGTACTCCTTTTAATTATTACTCTCTCAGATTTCTTCATTTTTTTCAAGTCCTACTTTCATTTTTAGTTTCCTCTGAGAACGCTGCAAGTCTCATTGTATGACTGGGGCGCCTTCAGTTCACCCAGCTGTGACCAGGTGGCCCAAGGCTTCCCTGTGGCCATGGCAGCATTGGGGCACTGTGTGTAAGTGCCAGACTCTCCAAATTCACGCCCACATGGCCTCATTGCTCTGCTGTGCTCTGGCCCAAGCAGCAACACACTGCTGAAGGCCTGGCAGGTGGCTTCATCCGACACAAGAGATTGAGATAACTCAGGTTAAAAGAGCTGTTAAAATAGCTTCACGTGGCAAGGTTTTGCTTGCAGTGGCGGGGAGGGGCTGCGGAGTGGGGGGGCACTCTGTGAGGGGAGGCTGGGGCTGCCCGGCTGGACACAGCCGGTTCCAGCCGGATCCAACTGCCCACTGCAGGGTGAGGTTGGGCCCACAGCCAGAGCAGTGACAATGTGTTTAGGAAGTGTGTAAAAATGTGAGGAAAAGCATTGGAGACAGGAGTGAGGAAACACTGAAAAAAACCCTTGCAGGTTGAAAGGTCAGAAAAGAAGGAGGAGGAGGCAGTGTCTACCAGGGATCCCTGGGAAGATCCTCAAGAAGACCATTGTGAAGCAGGTTGGTGCCTTCTAGCCAACAAAGGACCACATAGGAGCAGGTATCCACACTGCCACATGTGTGACCATCACACCACAGCACGTAGATGTGCCCTGAAGGAGGCTGCAGCCTGTGGGAGTGCCCATGCTTGACCATGCTCTGGGCAGAAGCTGCAGACCCTGGAGAGGAGACTCTTCAGAAAAATGTTTTCTGGCAGGTTGGAAGGAAAGTCTTTTCGTTTTTCATTAACAGTAATTTAAATTATTCTTTCCCAGGCTGAGTCTGTTTTTCTTGTGGCAATAATCTGAGACCATGATCGGTCTCCCAGTCCTTATCTTGACCCACAAGCTTTTCTCCTTATTTCCTCCCTCTCTCCTGACAAGGAGGGTGAGTGTAGGAGTGGCTGTGCAGTGTGGATGTGTAGCCAAAGGGAACTCACCACACCTGGGTATTCATAGGCAGTAAAACTTTTTTTTCTGTCCTATCAGAGCAAATAACCTGTCCAAACAGAGCTGTGATGCCTAGCTTTCCTGTGACCATCATTGCCCTTTTTCTTTTTCCTTTTCTGTTTTGTTTGTTCCATTCAAGGGCATCTTCTGTCAAACCAGGGCTACAGCCACACACAGACAAGGAAACCAGGATAGAAAAGCTGCTCCTAAGGTCTTATCTTCTCCTCTTCTTGTTTTGAAAGGGTTTTTTGCTTACACTGTCACCAAAATACCCCAAAATGCTCCACCCTTCAGCTGAGGTGCTCTGCTTATTCCCAACCTTCCTCACATGCATAAGGGATGCCCAATATTCACACTTTACAGCATATCAGTGGTCCCCTTCCCAGCTTGCCTTTCAAAACAAGTGTGGCTTTCATAAGCTCCAATGCAAAGAAAATAAATTATTAAAAACAATGAAAATTATACGATTGTAATTATTTGTATAGAAGTTCCAGAATTCTTGATGGCTCTATGAGTGTTCTCATGTTTACATAAACAACAAAAAAATTGAGAGAGAGATAATGGCAATGCACAGTTATTTTCACAAGAACTATTATAAATTGAGCATTTAACTCCCAGAGATAATCAGTACAAAAATAACCACTGGGATTCCCCAAATCCAGATATATCCAGTAAGAGATAAGGTTCAACTTGACTGCTGAGGATCAGTCACTGTAAAACTGCTAAATGTTGATCTTCCACCTCATTATGTTTTAAAATAAAGGCTTGAGGCATCTCTAAAACATATGCTCCAGGCAAATAAAAGTTAAATACAAGTATTAATTTCCATGGAGATGTAAGTGAATGGAAAATACATACTTCTAACAGGAGAACAGAATGGTGATTTTCTGGATTTATTTTTGCTAAACTATGTTTACAGTAAATGTAAGTCCTTATTGATTTTTCTAGCATAGCAAGGCATTTAAAAATCAAGGCAAAAAAGTGAAAGAATACTGAGATTTCTAGTTATGCAGCTCTTTTAAGGGTAGATTTTCTTAAGAATTTTTTGTTCAAATAATGTCATACAAGATCCACTACATTTATTAGAGTGCAATAATTTATTATTTCTTCTCTGTATTTCCTGTTCTCTGAATGTCATGGTGTAGTAAATCTTGTTTGTACTAGGAAGAAAATTACTGTCCCTTAAGATAGTCCACCTTGGCATGGCACAGTTCACTGGTTCTTCTGGCAGGGAATTGTTCTGAAATCTGGACTCTTAACAAGTGACCTAGAAAGGCACTTTCCTCAAGGCATACTACTTCCATATCCAAATCTGTGGGTCCATACTGACATCTGTCTTTGAAAGTGAGGTTATTCTGTCTAAGAAAGCTCAACTTTCTGCATATTTCATTATATTATCTTCAAATTCACAATCCATAGCTTGAAACAGCTCTAAAAAAACATATTTTGGCAAATTAATAAAAATAGTGAAAATCTATTATTTTTCAAAATAATGTGTCTGTTCAACACTGTTTCTTAAAAAATAATCTAGAGGTGCATTTTGGAAGTTAGGATTTTTTTTTTATTTTCCAACAGAAAGGACTGTTTTCCAATAGTCTGCCTTGGAAATGCTGATTAGAAATACAAAATTATTTCTAACTAATCTTTAAAATCTATTTCTACAAAAAAGACTCAACACAAAAAAAAAAAAATTGTAAATGTAGACTTATTTTTATTTAAGTGAAGTTTTGCTTTGTATCAAAATGGTAATTATAAAGTGAAATAATTCTTAAGAGAACTCGTTCAAATCCACTACGGTGATTGCAGGGAGAGGTCAGGGGAGAAAAGAAAGGGATAAGAAAGGAATTTAAAGATAATATTGCACCACAAAAGAAAGATACTTTCAAGAGGCATGCTTCCATTCACTTAATGATAGGACAACACTATTCTCAGGTTAAAATTGAAGATTTTTGATATGCAAGGGCCATGTTGCTAAGAGTTTGGAATGAAATAAAAAAAATAAAGCATGCAGAAAGTAAAAAAGGCTGTAAATAAATGTTTTAGAAGCTAATTCATGTTTTAAATCAAAGTTTTTTACATACAGAATATAATGTGCATATGGTTTTAATGCATGCTGAATGCAATTTTGAAAAAATCATCTAATTTTACAGTGTATATACTTTGGGTTAAATCTCAATAGCATTGATGCCATATAAAAAGTATGAGGTTTATATTGAGACCTTTAGATGAATGGTCCAGATATGTTTCTATTTGATGTTTAACAAAACTATAAATAAAACGTATTTTTCTAATGAGCTGTAGTGTAATTTTTCTCATGTAAAATTATTACACTATTTTTTGCAATTAATATAATCATGTATTTATTTTGTTTAATTATTTACTTCCCAAAACTTTTTAACTTTTTCTTTTGGTCGATTGAATATATATACAACATCTTGAGGACTGAACAGGGAAAACTTGGGTCCACATTTCAGAGTGTTGGTTTTATCCAAAATAATTCAAAAGTAGTTCAAAATTATAAGAATGTTTTGCCTTGAAATTTTGGGTTATGAGCACAAGGAGAAGAGAAAAAATAATAAAAATAAATCTAATTTTGAGACAATAATAGAAAGCAGGGTCATACTGCATCAGACCTGTTCTCCATCTGCCCCAGTATTCTGTCTATAGTAGTGATGGAGGGAAAGCCACTTCAGCAAAATCTGTGTCCCATGCATCCTCCCTTCAGCAAGCAGAACTGTCTAATCAGACATGATAAACTGTATTTCGCTGATTGATTCATTTATCATTCACTTAAGAACCTGGTGTCTGTGACATGCCTAATTTTTCTTAACCGAGAGATGACCTGACTCCCCAGCCTTTGGGGCAGGAAGTTCTAGGTCTTCTCTGCTTCCTCTGAAAGAAAGTAGTTTGGTTTCTTCCAGATATTTCTCTGTTTATTTTTATCATGTCCCCCCAAGTGTCTGTTCCTGACTACAGAATTTGGGGAAGTGATTTTCCATTTATCTTCTTCTGCAGCAGTTTTCTAAATCTTAATTACATTTCCTTCAAATTTCCCCTCTTTAAAGGGAACAATTTCAGGCCTTTACATATCTCCTTATATGTAGGCTAGGCAATTCACATAATATTTGTTACTTTCTGTAGCTTCTCTAACTCTGCTCGTGGTCCTTAAGGTGCAAGGTCCAAAACTGTGCACAGTAACCAATGTGTGATCCCAACTCGGTTTTATGTAGAAGGGAAATCATGTCCTCTCTCTTGTTCCTCATATTTTTCTGATCATGCCCAGCAGTTTTTTTTTGCTATGCTTTGCTGTGACTGTAGATCAAGACAATGACTTCAGAGAACTGTCAATAATTGTTTCAAATCTTCTTTCTTGAATTGTAACTGACAGTTGAATTCAGTTGTATGAGGCTATTTCTCCCTAGAATATTACTTTACACTGAAGTTTATCTGCCACCTTTTCCCTCTTTCCATTCTTTGAAGTTCTTCTTGCATTTGTCAAATGCAAAGAATTCACTAAGCTTTCTCAAACCCTGTTTGAGTGCACATTTTGCACTTTCACCATCAAGCAATCCCATGTATTTCTTGCTTCCAGACTTTGATGTGAATAAATTTTTATAAGTTAGAGTGCTCTTTAAAAAACACTTCCAAATTTTTGGTTTAGGTTTTTGATGTTCCTGCCAACATTTGAATTAATATGTTTTGAAAACTTTTCTATTCTTTTCATATAGGCAAGCTCTCCATTTATTAAAATGCCATTTTTTACCTTGTGGCAGTCTTAAGTTTCCTTCTTAAGCTAGTCAAGGGCTTTGAACCACTTTGTGTTCTTCAGCTATAGCACACATTTTACCTGGGCTCTTAACATTATTTGTTTAATAGCTGCTAATGTGCTTGTGGGCCTCATTTTACAAAGTTTATTTTCCTGAAACTGAATATAATAATTTAATATTCTTGGGGTTTAGGATCTATTCTGTTGCTAGAGTACCTGTGATGCAAAATCATACTATGATATCAGTTGATAGGATTTTCTCATGTCATAGATTGTAAATATGCCTGTCGTTTGAATATCCTCAGAGGCCTTAGCGCTTTGGGGGTAAAACTCCTCTTCAGCATTCTTGTAGGTCTCACCTATTTCTTTGCTTCACCAATCTATATTATCTATTTTTCTTATTACTTTTTATTTAAAAGACTCTCTAATTCAGTCACTTTGACTTAAAATAAACTTCCTATGTCATGGCCAGAGGTCTCTGAAGTATTACACACACTGAAATTGTCCTGTGGGTCTGTAATTACAGATATTGTGTTTTGCAGAATAAAATGGGCATCTCCCTTTCTTCCTACTCTTAGATTTACCTATCTGCATCTTGTGCATAAACCACATTATTTTTTTTTGTGAAGTTAATCTTAGTTTAGCTTATTTCAAGAAATTACTTACTTTACCAAATGCTTTTTAAACTAGTTAGCAATAGGTAAAAATACTCAGGAGTGTGAAAAAGTCTCAGAGAGACATCCACCTTATCTGAGGGTCTTTGTACATCCACCAATGTTGGCAATACCCATGTCTTTTGTGCAATCTGGCTGGTCCTGATGAATAAATATTTATTTGCTTGAAGTTGCATCTGCATGTGCATAAGCTGTGGTGCTTTTGTGCAGAAAATTAGCTGATTTTCCTGATTTATCATTTGTTTCCATCTTTTTATGAAAACAGAGATAAAAGATCAGTAAAACCAGATAAAACAAAACAAATCTAGGATGCAGTCTGATCACAGCTTTCTATCAGATACAAGCCAACACAACAACAAACTGAATATTCTCCTGTGTAAAGATTCAAAATGCTTTTTGCTTCTTTTTTGACAGGATGAGCTATCTTAACTAAGCATGGAAGAAGCACATCTGTCAATCATGTCTCATCCACCATAACAAAGAAAGAAAAAGCCAAAAGAAATAAGAAGCAATGTCTATTACCAACCATAATGGCTATTACCACACATTTTATTATTCTATGTTTATCAGTGAGCAAAGATCAATTTTCCATTATGTACATTCATTTTATCATTTCAAAAATATGCAAATGTCAAAGGGAATTGTGTGTATTGAAATTGATTCATATAGTGCATATATTTTTACTGTTACTTGTTTTTGAGTGAATTCCATAAATGAAAAAGCAATGAAAACTGTAGTAAATAGGGAAATTCCAATATACACACTTCATAATTGATATGCAAAAGCTATAGCCTATAACTACAAAGATATATAGTGCTTATTTTGTACATAAAAGTATTAGACAATCAGAGAAAGTTTTGAAGTGTATTTTCTTGAAAACTCTATAGCCACATAGGCAAGGATGAAAAAATCCAGGGTAAAAAAAGAAAAAAATCAGGGTAAAAAAGTAAAGAAAGAAGATCCAAGCATGCCTAGGGAAATACATATACACAGATAAATATTATTTTTAAACTGGTTATTTGAATAAGTTTAGTTGCTGATCTTGTAATGACCACCCAGCCATTCTCTCACTCTCCCTCCTCCTTCCTGTATGACAAGGAAAGAAAAGAAGATGACAAAGCTCCTAGATTGATAAGGACAGAGAGATCACTTGCCATTTACTGTAACAGGCAAATCAGACTTGACATAGGTAAAATAATAATTTATGTTCAACTACAAACACACCAGTGAGAAACAGAAAAAAAGTGTAAATTGGTGCTCCTTTTCTTCCCAGGCTCATCTTCAGTCCTCTATTTAAGTGTTCTACTTCTTTGTTTCACCCTGACAAATTTAGACTGGGTAAGGAGAGAGGGATCTTAGTTCACACCAGCTCCTCTCCGCTGCTCTTTCTTTCTCCCACTTTTCCCCTGCTCCAGTGTGGGTCCTCTTCATGTGCTGCAGGATGAAACTGGTCCTGCATGGGCTTCTCTCCATGCATCACAGTTCTTGCCTAC
>VYZP01053472.1:688-19232 GCA_013400635.1 Hypocryptadius cinnamomeus
CGCTCGTAGCCTTGTCTACGAGCAGTTTGAACTGTAACATTGACTTAAAATCACTGTCTCCATTGGATGCCGGAGTCACCCAGAGCTGGAAGGACAGGAGAAGGGTTATGAGGCACAAGGAGGCCAGACATATTCACCCACTGGCCCAAGTTCCTTTTCAAGCAGGTTTTGTTCATGCCAGCTTAGATTGCCTGTTAGACCTCATTGGAAGAGGTAGGCTGTTTAAAAGAAAAAGGTTTTAAAGATTTGTTGGCATATCAGGTTTCCTGGAGCTTTGTTATTGACTGTGAATATTAGTGGCAAAATATTCTCCCTGTGCTATAAGGAACTTAACTTTCCATCGTGTGGCTGCTCCATGACTTACCTTAAGTAGCACAAATAAGAAATAAGCAGCTGTAAATGTGGTGACTAGGGACTGGATCTCATTCAAACTCAGGAAGTGGGAGTGGTTTACAGGAAGGGCTTTAGTATTTCAGTCAGACTGCTGTTCCCTTTGTTGTCCATTCTCTCCGGCTGTAGCATCCCTCTGTCTTGAGTATGCACATCACTCCTGTTTCCAGTGCTCATAAGCAATGTTAGTTTTGATTTATGGAAGGAGGCCATATTTGCAGATTTTCTTTTCACATTTTCTTCTAATACTTGAAAATAAGGATAGAGGGAGGTTTGAATTTTTCAGCATGTCTTGATAAAAGTACCAGAAGCAACACATATGTTTTTCTCAGAGCTAAGGATGTTTTCCAGTATGGCAGGCATATATCTTGCAGTGAGCTAGGAGGCCTCTGTATCTACAAGCCTTACTAGCTACAAGATCACATGATTTAATTACTTAGGTATTCTAAGTTTATGTAAAATACATGCAATGGATATTATTAACATTTTTTTGGGATGAAAAGAGTGGCAGTTTAATTTCTTTCTTCCTTCTAATTATAGCACAAATTAGACATCATTAATAACTTGTCTTTAGAAAATGGATAAAAGGTTGCTTTTGCTAAAAAGAACACAGTAAACAAAAATGCTTTTGAGTGCTTCTCCTGACATATTGTCTCAAGCAGAACTTAAAAGTCAGAATAGATCAGATAATTTGACAAAGAGCCAAAATTAAACAGATTGCTGGTTTTGTCTGCTAGGGGTTTATATTCATTTTCAGAGTGTGTGTGTGATTGAGTGGGACTAGTCAGGAGCAGAGGTAGAAAGTAAGATGAAACACAAGTCCATAAAGGAAAAAGAAAATGAAAACTTCCTAAGTGAGTGTCTGGAAAGTAGTTCTTCAGATACTGGGAAATGAAAAGGCATCCCTGGGAAGCCTAGGGGAGTGTTACTAAAACTAGAACTTCATAGTGTCTTCAAGTTTTATTTTAGAACAATGCTATCACACCAAACTCAAGCCCCAGGGAAATTTCTGACATTGCATTTGTTACAGGTATGTCCTTTATTATTGTTTAATTTTGCTTTTCAACCCTAGCATTAACATTTAGAACATTATAATCTAAAAGACTTTGTGTTTGTGTTCTACAGCTGGGGCTGTCAATCAGTCTGTTGTTATCAGGTTTGTTCCATAAAAGTTAGTCAACTGGGGCCCAATTATCCTATCTATTATGCAGTGTGAATTTGACAAATAAAGGTGCAAGTTACAGCTGATCATTCTGGAGGGAGTGTGAGTTTTAGGAAGATGGTATCATGTCATTTCAGAAGAGCCAGGGAGTTTGAAGGCATTTAAAAGGTTCAGGACTATATGATATGAGACTGTGCTGGTCTTTAGTTAAGGTGTGGTGAGACCCATATGCTTCATTATCTTTATCTCAGATTTGGATTAAGATGGGAAGAGCTAAAGCTGCTTCAGGTAACTATCCCTTGATCTGTTTTATGGGACTTGTCTTGATTGGTAATGAGGGAATGCAAAGCATATTGCTACAGTGCTGCAGGATTCTTCCTGGGCTTGGCAAATGAGTGCGATGCACTTCTCCTTCATGCAAGAGGTGATTGATATTGTAACTATAATAATGTTGACAGTGTAATTATAACAGAATTATTTATTTTGGAAAACTGAACTTTCAACATCAGCTGCGTTGTGTGGTTACGTATGGGAACAGGGAACTTTGTCTAAATGGACTCATTCAGAAACACATTTTCACTTCTGTATTGGACGCTTGAATGCATGATGTGCTTTTATAAATTAATATTACCACATGTGATATCTCAGAGAAGCACACTTTTGAAAATACACCAATCTAAAGCAAAGGTACATGCCCAGATTCAGCAGACAGAACACTGATATTTAAGAAATGGTAGACCACAAAACAGGATGATTCACATCTGACCATGCTTGTCCAAGCCAGCAAAGAATTTCTTCTCTGTCTCTGATGTGTCTAATTTATTACAGATGATTATCTCATAAGGATTAAAATGGGAAGACATTCCCACTGTGCACTCAGTATTAATATACTAAGCTTATCTCTGTTATGTTGTACCATCAGCTTCCCTTGCCCTGTGCTATGAAACCCAGAAGTTGTTCATGTATACCTGCAAAACATTTTCTGAGTTCCTCATAGGAATATGTACATCTACAAAGAAAATAAAAATATCTAGAAGGCTATTTGAGAACACAGAGCATTTCCTTTCCGTACCATTCTGATGACATTTTTCTTAGCTCTCTTCAGCCTCACTAACACCCTCTGATAACACTCAGAGGTGTGCAGAGGTGTGAGATGCATCTTATCTCCCCATGACTGGATGAGTCTGTGGCTTTTCCTGGTATCCCATTAAGGTGTTGTTGAAATCCCTGTATTCATATCTAGAGGAATTCGGTCCCCTTACTATTGCCTCACTTTTTCAGGTGAGTCCAGAGTTTGATGATACTTATCCCTAGAGAATTTTGAGGGAATAAAATGCCTTAAATCTGAAGACTGTGAGTTCATGCCATCTCATAACAATATTACCCATTTTGACCTGAAATCTCTATAGTATTTCTGTTGGCCAGTTCTCTGGAGAAGAATGGCTGGTGCTGCATGGCCACATTTCTAGTGGTGCCAGTCTTGTAGGCTCTGTCTTGCTTGTATCTACAGCAGTAACATGCAGGTAGCTCACACTGAAGTAAACATGCCTGCATGGCTGATCTTTAGGACCCCACACTTATAAAACATAGAGTCAAGCTTTTTCCTTCACTTTCCCCCCTTTTTTTCCTGCACTGTTATTTTAATTTCTTTCCCTCCACTTTTCTCTTTATACTCTTCTGTGTATCCTTTCTTATTTTCCATTTTCATAATGGAAAATAAGATAATGGGACCCGATTGCACTGCACAGCATGCAAATATTAGGTAAAAGGACACAGTGTCCAAAGAGGAACATGAGGTGACCAAAGTCTTAGTGTTAATACTAAGCAGACTTTTTATTTCTCTATTTATCCTCCTGCACCTGTCTCCACTCTGATATTGCAGTTCGCTTTCTGCTATGCATTTGAGGACTAGGCTCCCCTACAAGATCTGTTTGTTCCCTGGGCTGTTTTGTTTTGTTCTTACACTCAGCTAGTCAAAAAACCTAATGATCCATATACAAAAATCAGCTTCCTGCTTTGGACTGTAAGTGCTGGCTCTTTCCAGAGAACTTGGCATTACCAAAATTACTGTTGATTACATACAAAAAGCATTCTGTCGGTTGATGTGGTGTTTGGATAATAGTTTAATGGTGTTGGCATAAACAATTAGTTAATATATTATTAGAGGGACTTAGCAGGTGCTCATGTGTGCTGGTGGGATTTTTCCAGCTATTTGCTTTATAGAAAAAAAAAAAAAAAAAGAAAGAAGCTGTATGTTTCATTGTTAGCGGTGTTTTGGAGTTCGGTCTCCCTTCTTCTCTCCTACTCTGTTTTTCTCACTTCCCTGTTTCTTTTTGCTGCTTTCTTTCTCCTTTGCAAGCATTCCCCCCCTTTTTTTTTTCTTTCCCTCAGACAGAAAATGATGTTTGCTGCTTATGGGGTATTGATTGTGTATTATCAGCCAGGCTCACACATCGACAATTGCATGTAGTGACAAGGTAGCCGTGACAATGAGGCCCGGTTGCCATGGCAGTGAAAGGGGCCTATTGCGCTACCAAGCGCCTGCTCCATAGCGATAATCGAGCTGCTCATTTCATTTTAATTGAAATTTGAAATCATATTCTCTGCGAAGAAGCAAATGGACCTTTTCTCCTTTTTCCTTAATTTTTTACCCTCCACTAAAAAAAAAAAAAAATTGCAAGTATGAAAGATTTGCACATTTCTTACAGCAAAATATTAACTTTCTGACAGTCAACACTGAAGGACCGGGATGAATACAGAGCTTTATAAAGGTAGTTTTTCAATCTTTCTCATTCTGCTCCTAATTAATTCCCAAATTTCATTTTTTACTAGCCTCATCTTCCATTTGCTCTGCTGTGTTCTTTTTTTGATACTGGCTGATCCTGATAGTCAGCTACTTCCTTACAAAATTCACCATTTTCTGCAAGCTACAAGATTTGTTTTAGCAGTGAATAAAAGAACTCTCCCATTATTACCTAGATAATTTTTATCAAGTTTGTCTAGTATAAACAAAGTTTTCCTCTGTGTAAATTGACACATCTCCATCAATGGAAACAAAAATACAGTAACTCTTGTTTCCAGAGAAGTGAAAAATTAGTGAAGAGGTATAAGGTGATGAATTTATTGGGGAAAACAAAGAATTTGAAAGCTTAAGAGTAGTGAGAGAAAGGAATACAGAAAAGTATATCCTGATGACAGGAGGTGCAAAGGGAAAGGTTTTCTAAGTTGCAGTATTAAAACTGGAAGAAAGACAATGACAAAACTGAGAAAATTAGTCACTCTTTTCTTGATGCTGTTGGGATGTGTTTTCTTTAAACACTGTTAAATTAACTTTTACCCAAGCAGATTTTATCCAGAATTTTTTACCAATTTGTTTTTGCTGTTTTGTTGTTTGGGTTTGGTTTTTTGTTTTTTTGGGTTTTTTTGTTTGTTTGTTTGTTTTTTGGTGGTTTTTGTTTGTTTGGTTGGTTTTTTTCTAATTTGATGTTGTTTATAAAGGCCACTTTTCTTTCTTAAATGGCACAGTTTTCAAGTAGCTCACACTTTTTAATTTCTGGTCTGGGCCAAATAAAAACACACTGCCACCAAATAATACAATTTACTTGCTCAGGTTAAACTCACATTGCTGGTGTTAAGCTATTAAGAAAAATATTAGTGGGTTAACCTTGCAGTGAATGGAAATAGTAATCCTAGATCGGATACTCTGTTCTTTTCTAACTTTATGCCAGAATGGTCACAACCTGTTCTCCCTCAGCCAGATGAATGCCTGTACAATCAGGAAAACCAATATAAGATTTGAATCTAGCCCACTGATCATTCAAAAGAAAAACAACTGTCTTTGCTGCAGACCTAGATGACAGCTTGCACTGATGGGTGTTACCCAGATTGCCTGGCAGAGTTTTCCAGAAGGAAGCCATTACCCTGCAGCCTGCAAGGGCATGCAGGCACTGTCAGGATGGCGCTGGCCCAGGGGAATGAACCTGCTCTGGGTTCCTCTCACCATGCCGTGTGTTGTGCCTGCACACATCTCCTCCCCACGTGCTGCCGGGCTCAGGCTGGTTAGTGTTTGAGGTCGGCTGCGCTTTCAGCTTGAAGTGTTCTGCTTTGAGCCTGTCTGCTGCTGCCTGCTTTGGAAACATCTGCCTGAAAGTAAATCTAAGGCCCTAGAGGTGTTTTGACGCCATTACTGGTGGCAGGGCTAAGATTAAAGTAATTAAAAAACCCAACTGAAGCAAGTGGTTAGAGAGACGGATAAAGTGTGAGGTAATATTAAAGTAGGGACAGTGAAGGAATTAGAGGTCCATTTGTGCCAGGAGTTTTAACAACCTGCACTCTACAGATACTTTGTTGCCCAACATTCCCCACCCTCCCCCCCCAACTTCCCTGAATCCTCCCAGACCAGCAGAGTTCTTAATTAAGTGTCAAAGAATTGATTAGCTGGAGCTCTTGCAAGGCAATTCCATTGATGAAACCATTTTGTCAGGCCGACTGATATAATTAGACCAAACAAGATGTGAAATCTTCAGTGTTTTGGGCTACAGCCCAGCAATTATTTAATTTGTAATAAAAAGGAGCTGGGGAGGGAGATGGAACAGCAGCTGAAGTTTAAAAAAAAATTGAGAAAAAAGTTTACAAAATGTTTTCCTTTCCTTCTCTCTGTACCGTTCTTTCCTCTCACGGGAGCTTGAGCATTTGCAGAAAGCTGCTTAGCGTCTGTGCAGAGGAAGCCTTGGTGAGCTGTCAGCACTTGTCCATTCCTCTGGAGACGTAATACCGCCTTCCTTGCAACTCATCAAGCTGCCAGGCCTGATTTATACAGAGCTAAACATACCAGTGCTGTTGGGATGATCATCGTTACTGAGATTGCACTGTTCATTTTCCAAGCTCCTGCTAGTGTGTCTGAAGGAGTTAGGACAGAATCATGTTTTTAACAATAATTAGCACTTATGTGGCAGTTTTCTGTGGATCTTTGTGTTTTATGGAAGAAAGCCAGTACATGCCCATTATATAGATGGAGAAATTGAACTTCAGGGTATTAGTGTGATGGACATTTTTGCTGGAGAGGAGAGGCGTAGCTGGAGAATAAGACCACGTCTCCTAACTGCTAACCCAGGCCCCAGGTACGAGACCATGTTTGCTATTTGTCTGAACAGCAGAAGGATTTTCTCTTCCTTCCCACCCTTTGGTGAGATAGTGGCTGTGCAACCAGTAGTAGAGCATGGTAATGGACTGCTGCCTTGTATGCTAAGGTTTCCCACACTTTTCCACTATACTGACACATTGAATATCCCTTTTTGTCACAGTACTACAGGCTTTCTTCCATTAAAATGAGTGAGGGATGTTACACAAGTAAGAAATAAAGATATTTAAAGTTTTCCCTTCTAAATTCTGGAGAGCAGCAGGCTGCAAACTGTCTCAAGGACTTTTACTACCAAAGGTGACCACACAGGAAATCCACAAGAATTCTGAGAGAGACCAGAAGTCCTCCTGATCTCCTATTTGATCTAATTTGTGTTAGCTGCTTTCTTGAGTTATTCTATATGGATTTTAAGAGTCGTCTTCTTCTTGGTGAGGTTTTTTTTCATGTGTTTGTTTAGGTGTTTTATTTTATTGCAAGAATGGGAGATAAACTCCCCTTTAATGGAAGGAAAATACTCCCATGTGTTACAGGTTGGCAAGAGAAACAGGGAAAAGGAATAGAATATAAAAGAAAACCTGGTTATCAAGTAAAAATCACATTCCAAAGATGTTTCACGCCTTGCAGTGCAAACTTTCTCCCTGAGCTGTGATTACTGGAGGATAGCACTAGCCCTGCTCCGTCCCCCGCACACCTTCCTCATGCTATTATGGAACAAATATGTCCTGCCTTCCTCCTCTTCCTCTTACCACCTCTGTCTTGTTTTCTTCTTTATTTGAGGGTGAGGTACACATCTGTGCTGGGGAAACAAATGAGGCTGACAGAATCAATGACTGAACAGAAGAATTAGCTGAGTTACAGATGATACTAAGTCAGAACAAATCCCCATGTGATTTCTGAGTGTGATGTGCCACTCTCCTAGAGGCAAGGGTCTGCCACATTCCCATCCCCCATATTCCACAGGGAAGGAAATATTATGCTGTCTAAATAGCACCTGAAGCAAAGGTAGAAGGTGAAAGATGTATTTATATGGAAGGCAGCCACAATAAGGCCAGAACAAAATTATTGAGCTAAGGGAAGGTGATGGGTAGGCCAAGCAGCAGGGAGAGCAATGCATTGTCATCTGCCCTTCTGATTTGTTCCATAGAGCAATGTCTGTGCAGATTATTAGAGACAGAGAGCAGAGCCCCTGTGGAAATGCAGAGCTGGTCTCTATCACAGTGAAATCTAAATTCTGGCAGTCACTAGGTGCTAAGGAATTTCCTTGGAGACCCCAGGTGTGGAAACACATGATAAGCTGCTAGGATGCAGTCATAAGAGCAAAAGTCTAAAAAGTGTGAGGATGCTGTTTGTCATCCTTTAGAGGAGAGTGCTTTTCACTGAGCTGTGACCACAAGCATAGCAATCCGGAGATACATTTTTGTGGAATATATATGGGTTGTGGCTATGCAATTTATCAGGATGCAAGACCCACCCTGTCACAGCTGTAATTAGTTTCTGGAAATTGTTGAGTATAGATTATATGCCTCTGTGTGTGTGTGTGTATACAACTATTAATATATACACATGCACACATAGAGGGTATAAGCAAGAGCCACTGAGTAGTTCTGAGGGGTCTGGATCTGAGGGGCATATAATTTGAGGGTTTTTTTCTGTGGATCCCTTTTAGTGTTTATACACTGGGACAATCCATCTGCCCACAGGTGCTTGTCTTACATAGCCACATCATCAACTTATCACATGAGGCCCCAGAACATCCTGTGTAGCTGCATATTCACCTGGTACCACCATGTGATGTCTAGCAAAAATACTTCCATACTGTGTGATACAGCATTAGGACAAAAGTGGAGGGGATTTTGCACAAGCCCTAAAAAAGACAAGTTCAAGCCTTTGGAGCACAGTCCTCAAACACCAGAATCTTTTTGCTCCTTGTGTGTTTTTAGGACTCCAAACTACTCCTTAAACATGAGCAATAACATGAAAGTTACTCTCCTCCTTGTTCTGTTTCTCATTCTCTGCTTTCTGCCTTTCCTGTCATTACTACTTATCTGCTGGAATGGTGAAATTTTGTCTGTTAATTAAAGAGCTAAGGGCAGTGATGAGCATGACTGTCTGCAGCCACTGCCCCAGTGTTCACTCTGCTTCTTTGGTTTCATAGCCCATGCACACGTCGTGCAGTGTGTCAAGAGATGTTTGTTTCTTTCTGTTTAGGCAAGTGAAGTGTATGGATCAAATGTTCAAAGCCATTAAAAGTACGTTAAATCAGAGACACTACTGATGTAAGGGTATTAATGAGGGACAACCCATGGTGTTTGGCAGTATTGATTCTAGTGTTAGGTGGCTGTTGAAAACATTAAGCATCTGATCCATACTTTTTACCAGCCTAAGCAGAGTGGGAATAAACATCTGAGCACACATTAAATGACAAGACTTTGATGTTACTTCCGTGGGTATTGAATGCAGGGGATTCATTTCTCTTTCAGCCTGTGTTCTCTGGAGTTTGTCAACCCGGTGCAATGAGCACTGAGTTTATACCTGCTCAGCATGGAAGAGACATAGGGCAGCATGGTATGGAGACATCATCCTGTTTAAGCCCCAGGATCAAGAATAAATTCGCCATATAATTTCTGCAGAACTTCTTTACCTTCTTCTGTCAGTTAAACACTATGATCTCTGTAATCATAGTTTATTTTTAAAGTGGAAAGTCTTTCTTGTACCTTATCTAGTATTTCTGTTTCATTTTTGGGCAATTGAAACAACATAGTGTTTTTGGTTTCTTAGGCAATTTTCACTTCCCACTTTGAATTGTGGCTGTATTATTAGGTGCAAAGATGGAAGTATCTTAGGGAAGAACTGTAACTGTTTTCTAACATTTGAAACATTTGGTTTGAGAATTGGGGCAAAAGGTAGGAAGGTTTTCCCTCGTCTGATAAACTGTGCATTTGTATAGAGCTTCTTCTAACAGCTTGAATCAGAATCTCTCGGCTGTGTCATAACTCCTGTCCATTGATGGAGGTTCTCTATTACATCAAGCACAAAGATGTGTCATACAGTGTGTTGAATTTGCACATAATAAAATGTACAGTTTCTGCCTCAGCAGTCTTGTGATCTAAATCTCATTTCTGCTATTGCTCTGGAGCTGTGAGATGGACATAGGGTATAGGAGAGCACCAACCTGCTGGTGGCACATCTGTTGTATTTTTCTGCTTCAGACCTTTTGTCCAGATCTGGTTTAGAACGCTTGGTCAGAAACTATCACTGTGTAGCCTAGACAGCAGTGGGATTCCTGTGGGTGTAATATGTTCAAGCTGTGAGTTGGTGTGCCAATCATAATGACTGACAGCTTCAGATGATTGAGAGAAAGTGTTGTCAGGCTTCATTGTCAGGCCAGGAAGAAGGATAGTGGCTATAACTTGGAGGCTTACCTGAGAAGAACAAATTATGGATACCTGCAAGGAGGGGTGAAGGGGAAAGCTACTCAGGCATTTGCAGGTACATTTCTTTTTCTTTGCTTGAGAGCAGATTTGGGTGCTTTCAGAATGGATTTGATGGCGGGGGGCAGATCTGTGGAGCTTAACTGAGGCACCAGCTGCAGTGAAGGATGCTGAGAGCCAGTGAACATGAAAAAAGAATGCAAGATATAACAGTCTTTCAAGCTGGCCTTCATAATGTGGGATCAATGAATAAAGTGTGTCAGGGAAAAGACAGGCCCTAGTAGTAGTACATATTTTCTGCACCTTGAGCTGCAAGTTGCAACCTGGTGAAATTATTTTTAAAAAGGCATAAATCTATACAGTTTTTCTTCTCTGGGTTTTGAACCACCTGCTTAGTGAGAAACTCTGCTAAAACAGGTATTTCATGTTTGCATGAAGACATTTAAAAGATTCTCAAGAAAGTTTGCCTTTATTTAGAAAGTGACTCATTTTTCCTGAGAAAGCATGCATGCTTTGAGGGTGACAGTGTTTATATTTTGAAGAGATGGGACCATTTTTAACATGATAATCAGGGCAGGGGGGAGCAGGGAGATAAAAGTGATGCCATTTTTAGGAGTTTAGGTTTTGCACATTTTCCATGCTTCCTATAGATTAATGAAGTGACCTTGAGCAGTGACTGGCCTTTCTTTTTGTGCTGTACAGCTGAGCATGGTGCAGGGTGCATTGGCCCAGCTCCATGAGTTGTGTCTCTGTAATGTGTGGAACAGATCCGTGCAGAGATATGTACTGTTCTCCTCCTAGCAGTGTTGTGCTCTCAGTGTACAGCTGTTGGTCTCTGCCTCTTAACAGAGGCACAGTGCTTTCCAGATGTGCTGCTTCTGACTCTAATGCAGCTTGGATACAGCTGGTTCATGGCTTTCTGAAAGATGTTCCTCCATCCACCACTTTATTTTCAGGTCATACTGTAGTGTGACATCAGTTATGTCCTTCTCAGTTATGACCTTCCCATTTTGGGAGGATATATGCATTGAAGATTGTGAAATATTCTGCTGACAGTATGGTGAAAGTCTCCATGAGAAAAGGTTGTGGTTGGTATCCACAAAAGCACTTTAGTAGAAGTACAGCTTAAAAGATACTGAGAACTCTGCTTAGGCAGCATGGCTGCCTGGAACACTGTATCTGCATTTTCTGGTGAAATTTTACCAGGAGGTCTTCTACTGTGCTCTCATGTGTGCCCAGAAGTGCTGCCAACTTTGCTGTGCTGGATGTATGCAGAGTTCACATTTTGGATGTCCTCATGCCTAACTCCTCAGGTGGAGATGACAGGGTGTGAGGAGATTGAGAGAGGCCACAATGATAGGTATACTTTTTAGACCCCGTACAGCTATTAAGACATTGGAATACTTGTCTTTAAGCTAAGGAAATCTTCCGTCTTTCAGAGACTGTGTAAAAAAAATTGTTCACAGTATAGGTCCTTAGTGTCAGAGTCTTTATTCTGGGTACTGCAGATGCTCATGGTTACTGTGTACTGGGAAAGTGACCTGTATTTTAACTGTGATTGTCATCAGTGGCTCTAATCCCCACTCAACCACTGCTGAAAGCAATTTTACTATTAACGAACATGGAACAAGTGGTTTTCAGTAGCTGCCACAGTGATTGAAACCTGTTGGAATATGATTTCAGGCCTATTTGCTCAAATAATAATAGGCACAATTTTTAATCCTTTGTGACTGAAGAATTAGAACTGCAGGATGTAGAAATTAAGATGCATTTAAAGTATTTTTCACTTTTATGAAAGTCAGCAGAACTTTCAGAGAAAAGAGATGCATCTTCTTTCATGTATTACAAGTTTTTTATAGGATTGTGAAGTCCAAAAGTACATTCTTTATTTCAGATGTTATATGAGCTAAAAGTGTGTAGACTTTAGGTCAGAGGTTGAGTTTGCAAGGTTGGAAATCAGGGAAGGAAAACCCAGCATTTTTTCTTGAATCCTAAGTGTACATGGTCTGAGACCCATAATTACACTCTAAATTATTTTAAGTAACATGTAAGGAGAGATCAGTATTGGCCTCTTTAGCAATAAAGGTAGGTTTTCCAAACGAAGTCTTTATCTACTTTTTGGATAGATGTCAGAAATTTTTTTTTAAAATCATGATTTCATGTGATTTTCACTTTGGAAGTATTTAAATCCTCTGCAACCATTCCAGTTTTACACAACGGATTTGTTTCACAGTCTGTAGATGCAATGTGCATATTGGTAACCACTGTGCAACATTTTGCTTACTGTAAGGCCAAAGCTACTGCCAGACCATGAGATTTGCCAAGCAAAAAGCTCTGAGGCCCAGAGGAGCAATGTGGAGTGAGGAGGGGCTGGATGGTTGTGCAGGTCTGTGTTTTCAGCCTGCAGGACTTCAGGATCCAGACACCAGTGCCTGCCTCATTGAACTGATGGTTCTCAGGGAACTTGTATTTGCTCTGTGTGTACATAGCAATAAGATTCACTGTCCTCTGGCTTTCTCTGTCACTGACAAGCCTGGTAATTAATCAAGACCGTACTGTGGTTGACTCTTCCTTATTTTTGTTTCCCCCTTCTGAAGTGAGTAATGAAGAATGATGTCTTTACTTCTTCACCTCCACATCTCCTCACCTGCTGAACACTTGAACTAGTCCCATTGACAAGCAACCTCCACCAGGGAAAAAGTGCCACAGATGAAAAATGTGGCCTTGGAGTTTGGCAAGCCTGAGGTTGGCTTTGTGACACTTCTCCATTTGCCACCATCAATCTTTCTCTGTCAAAGTCCTTTTTGTCCTGTCATTGTTGCTGCTTGTTTCACATTATGTATCAAGTCCTACCTCTGCCAGCTGGAGACTGTATTTTCTCAGCACACTTCTAACCAGTGGGGCAGAGTGCTGTACCGATAGGTAATAATGCAGATCTAAAGAAACTATTAAGAAGAAAGAGAGAGAAGAGAATCTCTCTGAATTTCAGATGCTTCTCCAGTCCCTGCTCTCAATCTTCTTTCTCTGCACAATAAGTTAAAAGAACCTTGAAGGTTAAAATCAAATAAAAATCTAAGTCCTGATGTAGAAACCAAGAGGTGTTTCTCTTTCTTTTTTTTTTTCACACAAAAATACGAGATTTTAAAATGTAGGAAGTTGTCACTATAATAACAACATTTGCTAATAATTCATAGTTTCTACCCACATATCACAGTTCAGATAATTTCAAGTCATCTGAGAATTAATCCTCAGAATTCCTCTGAGGTAGATACCGATGTCATCATCCTCATATTTGAAAGGAAGTGGAACTGAGGCACTGAAATGGGAAGAGATTTTAGGTTTCACAAAGGTTCAGTGGCTACAGAATGGGAAATAAGGCCTGCCAAAACTACAGAGATATTTTGTAGGTGGCAGTTGAAGTATACTGATGTACGTTGTATAATTGATTCCTAGGCTATCATGATGTAAGAATGGGTTTCTTACAGAAAGAAGCAGAGCTAATCGGTTAGTAAAGATCCTTGAGTTTAGGTTCACTTATTAAAGCACCTGTGGTGTTGGCACATTTTTGAAGAGAATATTGTAATTTGATGTACTATCAAGTCCTTTGTTGACATAGTTCACAGCAAGGCAGTCAGGAGGGTCAGCCCTGTCCTGGGGTGCATCAGGCACAGCATGGCCAGCCAGGCAAGGGAGGGGATTGTTCTGCTCTGCTCTGCACTGGGGCAGCCTCACCTCGAGTGCTGGGGGCAGTTTTGGGTGCCACAATGTAAAAAAGACATTAAGCTATTGGGAAGTATCCAAAGGAGGGCCACAAGGATGGTGAAGGGCATTTAGGGAAAGCCATAGGAGGAGAGGCTGAAGTCACTTGGTCTGTTCAGCCTGGAGAAGAAGAGCCTGAGTAGAAACCTCATTGCAGTGACAGCTTCCTCGTGATGGGAAGAGGAGGGCCAGACACTGAGACACTGGTCTCTTCTCTGGGGTAACCAGGACCTGAGAGAATGACTTGAAGCTGTGTCAGTGGAGGTTTAGGTTGAATATTAGGAATAGTTTTTTTGTCCAGATGGTAGTTGGGCACTGGAACAGGCTCCCCAGGCAAGTGGTTACAGCATGAAGCCTGACAGAGTTCCTGAAGCATTTGGACAATGCTCTCAGGCACATGGTGTGATTCTTGGGGATGGTGCTGTGCAGGGCTGGGAGTTTGACTCAATGATCCTTGTGGATTCTTCCCTACTTACCATATCTTGTGATAGTTTGCTAGACTAAAATGAATTTAATTGTTCTCTACTAACCTGACTTATTCATAGCTGTCTAATTAAGAGAATAACTTTGCAAAATCAGAGAGCTGTTAGTTTCACAATGGTGCTATGTAATTCAGTACCATTAGGAGGTTCCAAACAAGGTGCTGCATATGTTGAAAATATGTCTAATTCTCTATGCACCTAAAAATCCTAAAGAGAGGATCCAGTTCCTGTCTAATATTTTCCCAGGGATACCATCTTTCCAAGTCTTGGTTTTAATGATGAGTTCACAAAGTAAGACTTGGCATAGATAAATGGATATAAATAATTGTGGCCATAGCCTTTGGCTATTGCTGTCAAAGAACTGGACTCTTCTCTTTCAGTTAAAACGCCAATGAAAAGGAAGTGTCACAAAATGTGGCTATTTCTGATCCCTAATGACATAAGAAAGGAATAAAAGAAGCCTCAAAACAAGAAGTAACAAAGGGTAAGAAAGCATTGATGTAGGTAACTCACGCTTAAAATTTGAATCTCTTCTGATTTCAAGCATAATCTACATATTCAAACTCATTGGAATTTATTGAGTGCTTATTTCTCATAATTTATCTTGCTTTATTTTCCAGCACTCAGCTAATTCTTCTTGTTATGCTGTTTTCTTTTGGGTAGAAAAAGCCTTTTAACTCTCAGTGTTTTCATCCACTGAACATATTTACACTTGCACACAAAGCATCAAGAATTCTATAGACATATTTGTATTACATGATTAGAGCGCTCAGTGATTCCACCACTGGAAGTGGAAACGTACTCCAGTAAATCCACACATGATGCAAGGATTATGATATTGCTTCTGCTACATTTGGCATGCTCAGATTTTTATGAGAGTTTTTATTAAGCTGAAAAGCCAGGAGCAATGATGAGTCTTAATACAGATTAGAAGTGCTCCACCTTCTTTCTTTGTAAATCTGACTCTTGAACACTCACTGATCTTTATATGTGACTGTCTGTTCTTTACCAATTATGAATCTCATGAACTGTGTTTCCCATATATTTAGAATATATTTGACAATATGTAAACTAGACATATAACATTCAGAAACTGGCTTTTTTCCTCTGTTCTAGTTCTTCAAACATATGGCCTCATACAGTAAATACACCCTACCATGTGCCAGAACATACAGTGTATTTGTGTGTCTGTATATATACAGAGACACATTGAGGGACAATCTGTCATTTTCTTCTTTCAATAAAGCATTTTTTGCCTTGTACATCTCCTAAGAGAGCTAAACAGTTGCATGTGGATTTAAATGAACAAACTAAATGTGTACAATTTGACTAATTTGTGAATAAGTAGGGATGAGATGATGATTTGAAATCAAAGATTGAGAAGTGTTGCTTACAGTGAACCATAGAAAAGAGGGTACAGCAAGGGAGAAGAGACATCTTAAGAATGGAATTTTCACCTGAATATGGCAGAGGTAAAACCTCATGGCAGTGAGATCCACCTTGTTTCAGTGGTGGTATTTTTACTTGCTTACTTGGATAAAACTGCTGGATAATTTTTATTCACTGGTGCACAGTGCTGTAACTCCCATGTGTCGCAGGGATTCCCTGTTATCCATGGCCACAGTACAGAGTAATGTGCTTGCTGGTTGTGAGATGAGGTTGTAGAGATCATGTTTAGTGGTTGTGGAAGCCAATTGCATTGTGACTTTCTTCATGTTACCAGCAGTACAGACAAGTGACCTGGATGGCTGGCTGGCATCAAGAGCCGTTCGAGAGGTGGCTTTGACCAGGTGTGTTGTGAGGTGACAGCAGCTGGGTGCTAGCATCAGACCACATAGTTTGAGAGCTCTTCACAGTTGTTGGGAGACAGCTTCTGAACATATTCACTGAGAGGTGTTGACAGTTCCTGGGAAGTGCCTCCTGACAATATTTGCTGTAGGCATTGACATCAGTCAGGACACAGCAATTGTTTCAAGGACCATTTTCTGATGAATTATAACACATGAGTTGTTACGGACTCAGGTGAATAAAACCAGACTGGAAACAAAAAATGGTCTGTCTTTCCTTGATTGTGTGAGTTGATGAGCAAGGCTGTGCAGGTTATACAGGTTATACAGAGAATGCACTGAAGGGAGGATCAGCAATGCTGCTTCCCTCATTAGAAGTTGAAATGAGGAAGAACAGATGTTTGCAGCCAAACAGATCTACTCATCTCATTCTGTGTGTACCACAATGAGAATGATACGCTGTTTCTGAATGGTAGAATTGTACAGAATCCTACATTTTACAGTCTCTGCTAAACTGGAATGTATGAATAAGGCAGCCTGGAGTCTCTGTGTGAGCTGACATGTCATTACAGGAAAGGGTTTCACCTTCTGAGTAGTTTCTCCTGAGAACTCCTCTTAGGGATATTTAATCTTTCTTTTGTCATAGTTTTCCCCATGAATTCCCTCTGTTTGCTGATTTGCAATGTTTAGGGAAGGAGGTATTATTATTTATTTGCTATGGCTCATGAGTTTCTGTGGCCTAGAGCAGTAAGTTGCAGATCACTAATATACCCCTAGCTCTTTAGTTTTCTCTGTATTTTCAGCAAAAGAATCTGGAGATGTATTTTTACTGCAGTGTTGTTTTTACACTCTCCATGGCTGTTTTCCAGCTTGACAGCCTTGTGTGAATGTGAGTCATTGTGCTCTAGAAGATGCTACACATTGTTCTCAATCTAATTTTATCTTTGGTCCTTATATAATAAAATGACTGGTACCTTCTAGGTGGACCACTGCCAACAGTGTTTGCTCCAAAATTCTTCATGCTGCAATGTGAACTTCATTGTTGAGAAATGGATTCCTCTGTGGCATGCATCAAGCTGGACTTAAAACTTAGGGTTTTAAAGCTCACTGCTATGGCCAATGGAGCTCTCTCTGCTTCTCTCAATTTTTCACACCTTTTTCTCTATTCATATTGCAGCTGCCTTATGCTAGTCAATGGTTAAAGCATGTTGCAGACAGATGTGGCTGCTTTCCACAAGAGATGCTATTCTAAAATCAAGTTGAGAGATGACAAGCAGAGATGATCAACAGAGAGGGACAACACAAATTAAGGTGATAGTTCCAACCAAGGTAAACTGCTGTGGCCACAGCACACTAACTTTGCTTAAACTGAGACAGTAATGAACACTCCATCTGTAATTGAGCAAGTATCTCAAAAAATCCTGACATTAAATAGTGAAATGCAAGAAAAGAGGAAAGTAATCTTTCACTTCAACTGCTTGGAAGCTCTAATGATGAAGGCAGTATCTAAGCTGAACAGTTGAAAGTGATCGATGTGTTTCACATAAACAGCTTTGAGCATGCAGTCAGTGTGGCCAGAGCAGTCCTATGTGTTTGCTGAGCCCACACCTGTCCAGTACAACTGCTGGTGTATTTTTATGAGAGGAAACAGAAACTTAATGTGCTTTTCTAGATATCTAGATGAAGCCTTATCTATTCATGGGAAGCTGCTCCAGTACTGAAATTTTCTTTAACATCCTTCAATATTGGTCATCTGTATACTAAACATGGAGTGCAAATTCTGCAATAATGATACATCTTCAATTGATTCTTATGCCACAGTACAACTTAGTAGTATTGCTTTTATTTCTAATGTAACATAATTATATATTGTTAAATGCTACGTTATTATATGCTATTATTTGTTGCAAATATGTTTTTGCGTAATGTATGATTATTATTTTTACATATTCCTATATAATATAAACATTGAAAGATGATAGGAAAAACCATTTGGTAGTCATTGAAGATGTCAGGGAGGAACTGGTTTCCTTCAGCAGGAGATGCCAATGCTGCATTGTCAGGCTACAGATTTTTCTTGGTCGAATTTGTAGAATAGAAACACTTAAAGATAAAAATATGCATGTCTTTGTAAATAAGAGGGAAGGAAGGTTATTTAATTTGGGTGTACTAACTGCTCTAAATGTGCTTCTGTTTGGATTTACAAGGATTCTTTCTATCAAGTGAGATACAGTAAAAAAAAAAAGGTGAGATGGTATCAGAAGATGCCAGTGGGACATAATGAACAAACTGTCATTTCAGGGGCACTAGCAATTTGGGCTCTTTTACTGGGTGCTCTTGAAGCTTACTGCCAAGACTCTCTCTTTTCCATGAAGATTATTAATCTGTATTAA
>VYZP01053534.1:0-10834 GCA_013400635.1 Hypocryptadius cinnamomeus
TCTATAACAGTGTGTTGCTGTTTGAGAATTTCACTTTTTTAATCTTAAGCCATCCTCTAGGTCCTTTTTCCACATGCTTAGTATTTCAATGGAACCCTCTCTTGGCTTCATAGACACTTCCATTTGTGCTAGTACTCATTTGAAAATGATCAGGTTCCCACAAAGTCCTTTTTACAGGAGTGCTGGTGGGTGACGTGGCAAGGGCAGAAGTTTCATGCTCCCTACTCTGGATTGGAAATCAGGAAGGGACAAGCCAAAGGGGAATGGTGTTGGGAGTGCTGTAACTTGCTCAGTTTGAGCATTTCAGCTGGACTCCTTAATGATACATTCACAGCTCATCCCCAGGCTCCTTCTGTCTTTCTTACATTTTCTCAGTAGAGCAATGGTGACATCAGTCTTTTTTTTTAATGTGGATCTTTGCCCACTCAGTGCTCAACTGAAGTACTTAATATTTTTCATCTGAAAGTCTCATTTAGTGGTTTGGGGATTACAGTTAATTCCTCTTTTTTTTTTCCTCTTCTCCCAAGAAACCATCAAAAGATAAAAAACCCAAACCCAAACAACAGAAAAGGAAAAAAGTTGTACTCTAAACACGTGTTGCACATGATAGTAACAGCTGCAGCCCTGTTGACAATATAATACCACTGCAATCCCCAGGATATAACTCAGATACTGAATTTCAGACTGCAGAGGAATGGCGCTTGAGGATCCTTGAAAAGAATTATGTTTGGAAGGGAAAAGAAAGATTAAGTAAATCAGAGGAAGTATGCTGGTGGTCCAGTGCAGAAACCCCAAATAAATATTGTTAAAAAAGAGAAAAGTTAGTACACCCACAATAAACACATTTAGCTGATATGTACATTTTCCCCACTTTAATCTTAAGCTTCAGGATTTGTTTGTTTTTAGTGCTATTAGGGACTGAAGCACATGGTGAAGGCTGTTGCTTTTGTGTTGATATGATGTTAACAAGAGATGAACACATGCTAATAGAGCAATGGCAGGAATAAAAATAATATCAATTATGAAAGAGAAGGATATTTAGAGAAAGACTCTTCTTTTCTATTTCTCTTCCTTTACAATAAGCAAATGAGCAACACCACTTATGAGGCAACTTTTAATCCTTTTTTTCTTCTTTAATTACAGTGATGTTTGCCTTCAAAAAGGATTTATTTCAAAACATACCTACTGCAAGAAAAAAAACATACATCTTGTTCCAGTTTCTACTGTGAATGAACGTTTCTACTTTGCTTATAGTTCATCCCCCCAAGAAAAAAATATATTAAAACTATTTGTTTACAGTCTGATATCTGCTTCTTCACTTTTCCTAAACCCGTTAGTTTTATGGCATAAACAGTTCTCTGGGAAGATAAGGGACTTTGTATAAACTCCTTGTCCCTAGCAATGCTGGCTGTGCTCAGTCTCTTTGCTACCCTTGCTCAGGAAGAACCTACACAACAGAGAGCCCTGTCTGGGACCAATGCCTGGGTCCCCACTGCTGAGCAAGGACCAGCTGAAGGCTCCTCATGGTACCTACCTCCTGGGCCAGTGCCCCAGGGCTGACTCAGCAACACCTCCTTATTCTGTGTGTGTGCCCTGGTTTTCTGTGCATGGTCTGATGGAAGTTCTATCACCTGCTCATCACAGGCTAACCTGAATTCCCTCTTCGCAATTTTCCATTTACCTACCAAAGGACAGACAGAGATTCTGGGAATCTTTTTTCAGCCTTCCTACAAGGGAGATGCAAGCACATCTGGTGCGATTTGTATCAGCCTAAATCTGAACTCTTGCAGAGGAATGAGGTCATAGCAGAAGGCTCTTGTTAGAGCTGTGGGGAGAAACAACCAGTTGTAGAGCATCAACTCATTTAACCAACTTTGGTGTCCAGTTTAGGACTAAGTGAATCACATCATGGAAATAATATACCCTGAAGGTACTGTAAGAAGGTTTGTCCAGCCACTAACATCTACATTGTAGGTTTCATTGGCCAGATGGTTCTATGCCAGAAGCTAGGCTTCAGGAGGTACCCAGATTTTGTTTCTTCACCAAATAGAGGTATAGCCATATCCAGAGATTTTACCAGAGTTTAAGCAACAGAAGTAAAAACACAGACAGAGGTATGTTTATCAATGTA
This sequence comes from Hypocryptadius cinnamomeus, assembly GCA_013400635.1. Taxonomy (NCBI): domain Eukaryota; kingdom Metazoa; phylum Chordata; class Aves; order Passeriformes; family Zosteropidae; genus Hypocryptadius; species Hypocryptadius cinnamomeus. The sequence continues at coordinate 2,132 of VYZP01053534.1, forward strand.
ATGTGTCTGTGCAGGGTTCACTGCTGTCCCATCAGTGAGGATATTCTTTACACAGCAAGTGACAACAGGATCCAGAATGCTCCCAGGCAAGAAAACAAGTGACTGATATTCACCGGCACTTGTGAAAATACTAAAACAAGATTGTATGTGACAGAAAATCAGGACCTCAGAGTTAAGCACTAAGTTCAGTACATTCAGATATCACTGACTGTCAGACTACCCCATATTTGAAAACACTTTTCATATGTCATTACACATGCCTCTGCCTCACTGCTCATTTAAGTTCCATGGAACAATCAAAAATGCGAAGGAGGATAAAAGGAGGATAAAAGGAAGGAGTGAATCCACTGGAGGTTTCTACTTTTCCAGGTTAATTTGCTTCTAACACAAGAGTACCAGAGTAAGAAAGGAACACCTAAAGATACCTACAATCAGTCCTGCAGTAGTGTTTGAACAAAATCTGCCATATTTAACACAAAAATGGTCTTTCAACACTCACATCACCGGTCTCTATATTTTAACGGAGTGACAGGTGTGGACAGATGAACTGGGCTAACTCTCAACCTGTTATACAGAACATTTTTTGGATGATGTTGACCTGCCCTTTCTTTAGAGATGGACAACCCTATAGATAACCATGCTGACCCTGAAAACAGTCACAAAAACTTTGATCAGTGCTGGGAAATATATTACAGACGAAATATGTGTTTATTTTTAAAATTGTGGGGGTTTTTTTGTTTTGCTTTGTTTTGTTTTGGGTGTTTTTCCCATTTTTCACTTGTCACTATTCTTCTTTTCCTCCTGCTCCAGAGAATGGTAGTGAATGTTTTTACTGAAACACACTTTCTGCCCTCTTGGCCTGCTTAGAGCAATTTCAGTGGAAAATAAAATACGCAACACATACTCCTTCACATCTCAGCTAGGTCAAGCAACTCAGACAGTCATAATAAACTAAATTATTCTCTTAATCCTCAGAACTGTCAGGTATTTGAAGCTGTGTAGCCTCTTTTTGTGTATGCCACTCATATAAGTGGGTAATTTTTCTAAATCTAAATGGATAGCAAGTATAAGCAAAAAAAATAATTATATAAGAAATATGTTATAATAATAATAATAATATAACAAATTTGCTCTTATTATTTCATGTTACTTTGACCTCCAGTCAATACCACCCATCAGTATTTATTTTAATTGTTATTGGAGCCTGAGCTTGGATTGAATAGACTGCAAAATCTTGCTAAGACATGGTAAATTCAAACATAAATAGTTGGGAAAATGCTCAGGCAAACTTAAGCTTGTGCTTTAGGGAAGAAGCTTTAAAAGATTGAACTTGCTGAGGCTAATAATATTCATCCCTGCTTGAATTATATTTCCTTTTTTCCCCCCTCTTTTTCCTTTTTTCTTTTCTTGCTTTTCTCTTAATTTGTTCTCCCTCAGAACAGTTAAGTTTTTAGTCAGCTTCTGGAAATCAGTATCAGAACATTATTTACATTTTGAAGCCAAGCCGTGTCTGGAGAATTTCAATCACGTCACTTTTATGAGTTTCCACAAACTGAATGCTGAAAAGTCTACTGTGGCACTTTTTTTTAAAGCCAAGTAGGAAGCAGAGGGGAGGAAAAAAACTCAGAAAAAATACAGAGAGAAACTTTGCACTACAAATGCATGTTTCATTTTTTAGTATTAATAATTCCTCAGTACATCTGTATTAACATGATATTGTTGCTGTAGATTTGATTTAGAATAGCTTTATATATAAGCTATGCTCTGATACTGAATTTTATTCACAGAATCCATGCTTAATCTGGCCTTAATGAAAAAGAAATGTTAGCAAGGAAATAGTAAGATGTACAAGATATTCTTCACAGCTGTGGAGGATGTTTCATGCCTCATACACAGAACAAAGGAGAACAAAAATTTGTGTTCATTTTAAGCAAGTATGGAATCTGAACTAGAAGAAATGGCCTCAAAAATTTAATTTAAGAGGGAAAGTTGGCAGTATCGTGTTGACGGATGTAAAAGAGATACAGCAAAAACACTATTAAGTTGTTGTTTAACATAAAGTGATAACTCTAACATGAAGAATTTAATAATTGACCTAACAGATCTGTGCCACAGCCACTCATCATCATTTACATTGCTTGAGTGAAAATACTGGCTAACAAATAATCAGGCAGAGACAACAGTTTGAGAATGTCCAGGTGCTTTGCCATTCCTAAAGAACTTTCACCCTGTATTTTATTAAAGTGGTATGGCCTGTTAATGGAAAGAAGATAAAAACCACATTTGCTTCTGAAGTAATCTTTCCAGTCTCATTAAAGTCAATGGAACTGCATGAAACAATGAAAAGCAAAATTTGTCCTTATATATTCCTCCAGGAACAACCTATCCAGCAGCAGAAATGAATCCCAGCAGACATTAAAGTTGTATGTCTTTTCCCAGTAGGGCCTGATTGGATGGATTCAAATTAAATCTTGCTACTTCTATTTTTTGCTGTTAAGCTGTTTGACTTTGAGGTAATTGATAAGCCTGTCTGACTACTGATATATTGAAAATGGCAGTGATATCTCAGAATGGGCTATCTTTTTTTTAGAGACTGATAAAAAGTAATCACTGTAAGTGGATGTGGTTAAAGGTTAGAACAACAGGAATCCCAGTGTATCTTAACAACAATAAGCACAGAATCACAGTCCACAGACTCCTGACCCTGCACAACAGCATCCCCAAGAGTCCCACCATGTGCCCAAGAGCATTGTCCAAATGCTTCTTGAGCTTTCTCAGTTTCTTCAGCTTTCTCAGCTTTCTCAGCTTTCTCAGTGCTGTGACCATTTCCCTGGGGAGCCTCACATCTTCCCCAAACACCCTCTGGGTGAAGAAACCTTTTTCTAATATCCAACCTAAACCTCTTTGGCACAACTTCAGGTCATTCCGTTCCTGTCACCACAGAAAATATATCAGTTTCTGTCCCTCCTCTTCCCCTCACGAGGAAATTGTAACTGCAGTGCAGTCTTTCCTCAGTCTCCTCTTCTCCAGGCTGGAACAGACCAAGTGACCTCAGTCACTCCTCACACATCTTGCCCTCAAGGCCCTTCACCATCTTTGTTGCCCTCCTTTAGACACTCTCTAACAGCTTTATGTCTTTGCATTGTGCCACCCAAAACTGCCCCCAGCACTCGAGGTGAGGCCACCCCAGTACAGAGCACAGCAGGACAATCCCCTCCCTTGCCTGGCTGGTGATGCTGGGCCTGATGCCCCTACGACAGGGCTGGCTCTCCTGGCTGCCAGGGCACTGCTGACTCATACCCAGTTTGCCACTGACCAGAACCTCCAGGTCTCTTTCCATGGCACTGCTTTCCAGAATCTCATTCTTCAGTCTGTCCGTATATCCAAGGTTGCCCTGAAGCAAGTGCAGAATGCAGCACTTGCCCTTATTCATGTGGCTGTTGATTGCCCAGCCCTATAATTTATTGGGGTGTCTCTGCACAGTCTCTCTGCCTTGATAATTTGTATCATCAGTCAAAACATTGCACAAACATGAATAAGTCAACCATTGCAGCCATGTTCAGTTGTATTTGTCTTTTTTATAGTTGAGAAAAGCAGAATACAAACAAGCCACATATTATGCTCAGCATTGCAGCACCCAAGGACATGTAGTGATAGGACAACGGCTTCAAACTGAAAGAGGATAGTCCTAAATATAAGGAAGAAATTCTTTACTGTGAGAGTGATAAGGCTGTAACTGCCCAGAGAAGCTGTGGATGCTCTATTCCTGGAAGTGTTCAAGGCCAGGCTGGATGGGTCTTTGAACAACCTGGTCTAGTGGGAGGTAGCTCTGCCTACAACAGGAGGGCTGGAACCAAGTCCCTTCCAAACCAAGTAATTTTATGTGTTTCCACTGTTTCTAGATGAAAAGTCCTGATATTGTTCACACCCATGCTACAATGCCTTTCAGTTTGGATTTTGTTCAAGTTCATGTGGAACAGGGAAGAGAGGAGTTTATGCGGCTACATCATTCTTTCTACCTTTCTGTGTAGGTGCTTGAAAGTCATAAGGTAGATTAGCAACATTACTGTCCTCCAACTTCGCTGTCTAATCTTAAACCTGTAGATTTCTTAATTTTCTGACTTATGACTCATCATGAAATCCTGCCCTCAGGTACATGAAAACCATCTGATGATGGCAAACAGCTCATTTAATGCCTAGGTTGTATCACAGTCTTTCCTGCCTGTGTTGCCTGGGAGGATTCACATGAAATTGACAAGTAAATATCTAATTCATGCTACCATAAATAAATAAAGTTGCAGGTTTTTTGCTGATGGCAAGAACGAAATTCCTGGGAGGCAGGTGATGGACAACAGTGCAACATCCTGTGTGTGTGTCTAGGTGCTGATTCTCTCAGTAATTTTACAGATACATCTGAAGGTGAGATCCTGACCCTGGCTACAATATTCTGACACTGCTGACTGCTACCCAGCAGCATGGCCACCATCATCCAGCCAAATTCCTCTGGAGGATGTGCTCCACAAAACACATGGTCATACAAGCTCATTGATACACGTCTCAACTGCCAGAAGACAAGCTGTGCAGAGAGGATTCATGACACTACTCCGTGTCAAAAGAAGCAGAGGGGAATGGACTGGCACTTGGTCTTGGTAGTCCTGTTTGTTTTTTCTGCATCTTGACTAGGACATTACAGAAGGAGGCCACGGCCTTTCTTATGATGAGTCCATCTTTCCCCTGTCCTTACTTTCCCAAAAGCTCTCTTGATCTACTGCTACCCCCAAAAAAGATATTACCTCTTTATCCCAAAGATCAATTTTGCCACAATGCAGCCTTGAACAGAGAAGGTAGAAGCATACGCACCTTTTTTCCCTTTTTTCCTATCAACAAGGTGCCTCTTCAGCACACTGATAAGCAGGAGAAGGTCTTTCTTTAAATTAGGGTCATGCTGATCACATATATATTTCTACATTAGAGTGGTTTCTCACTTAAATTATCTCATATATATTTACTTAAAAATAGATATATTTCTGATGATAAACTGGACCTCTATACGCCCATCAGAGGTTGGGGTCCTTGGATATTTTTGTCTCTCACAGAGACTCTCACAGTATGGAGGACACAGACTGTCTCAGTGTCTCATATCTAGGTACCAAAATTATGGGAGGGTAACAATTGCCGGAAGTTTCTGGCTATTCACAGAAGGAATTTAACTGTTTGGCCTTACAGAAGCTTTTTGTTTTACTTGTTTGACTCAGCTGTAACACCACAGATATTATAGATGAGAAAGACTCATTTATAAGTCTCACAAAAGTAATGGATGCTTTAAAGAGATATCATTGTTTATTACACACGTGGGTGAGGGAAGAGAGATGTGAATTCATGTATTTATTTTTTTAATAGCTGTGAGAATTGGGAGAACTAATTTACACTTTATCTGCATGGTATTTTATAGTAGGGAAATATGAGAGGAAGACACAAGAGAAACATAATTCATATTTCTGCATTTTCTTGTAAGAGGAGTTGGAGAGTAAGGAACTTTATCAGTATTTTAGCCTTTGTGAGGAAGATTTCAGAAGGGCATTTTTATATCTTATACATCGTATTTGTCTACATTGTGTTTAGCAGCTGTTTTGATGGCCATGGTTTAAGAAATGTGCTTCTGGCTATACTTTCTTAGCCACGTGTAAAAATTTTACTTTAGCACTGAAGAGCACTAAAGAAAGCCTTTCAGCATGTGCGACATGAAGTGCCCTAATACAGAATGTGCCAGCATGGAATGCACACATGGGACACTCCCACCACCACAAGCTGTGGTAGGACACAAATGATGAGAGCTGTGAAGACTTATGTGCAGAGAGACAAAAAAAAATGGGCTATGCTATAGCCATCGAACAAAGACTTGTGACATGAATACCCCACATGAAGAAAGGCAATTCATTCCAGAAGGTAAAGTTATTGAGCAGGACACACATGAGATGCTTTGACTGCACTGGGAGCTAGGGGCTCCCTCCTGGTATGAGAGTGAAGGTATATCCTAAATACTTTCTAGGTTTTCATGTTATAGATGTTTGAAATTACTTTTATAAGTCTGTGTTCAGGGAATCACTCATCATCACACAAAGGTCCTTGAGAGCTCCAGACACAGAAAGTGTAAATTAACACAAGAAACACAAAGCTGCTCTCTTTCACTCCATTTCACACGCATAACCATAAATCAGAGAGTGAGGAAAGTCACTGGAGGCAGAAACCCTCATTTGGCTTTAAGTCCAGATTTCAGCTCTTTTCTGTAAATTTGTTATTGTATCTGTCTTAGTAATATGAGCTGAGAGGAGCTGTAGAAATCCTTGAGGGGAAGCTCTTCCAAAAATGTTTTATTCCTTCAGCCTTTTGAACATCTGGTTTCTTTCTGAGGAAAAGCTGACAACTACACCAGACTCTGTTGAATTATGTATTGTACATTTGGGGAGCAAGCTGCAATATGCAATGCAGTGAGCAAAGCTTTCCATATGCATTTGTCTAAGGATAAGACACAAATCCAAGTCCAAGAGGTGATAAACCCAGTGGTTTGTGTTCCAATCAGTTATAGCTGTGCTCAAAAATAATACCTTGTAAATGCACATTAGGGGCAATGGAGCAAAAAATTACACATGCAAATGTAACTCAAGACACTGAGCCTTGTTGCTGGAAAAAGATTCTTCTCTATTGTAAAAGAGCACTGAAGAGGAGAGCTGTTTGCAGGATTACTGTGCATTCTATCTTCTGAATTATGGTCCTTACTGACAAAGAGAGCAGGTGTAAGAAAGTTGGAACTCAGGTAAAAGAGTGAGGTATTACAGTGTTGTAGGACAATATTGAACCAGGAATTCTTTGGCTACAAAAAAATCTTCCTAAATATGAGGATCACTATTACTCTGTAAATGGAGAAAAAGTGAAGGTTAGGCCTTGGCATTAGTAGTCATGTTCCCCAATATTAATCCCAGCTGCTCTTCCAATAACAAAATATTGTACAAGTGCCATGGTTTCACAACAGCCATCAGACAAGCCCCACGCAGCCACTCACACACTCCCACCTGTGGGATCAGGGAGAGAATTGGAAGGTAAAAGCTGGAAAGTTCATGGATTGGGACAGTTTAATAGGGTCAGTTTAATAAAGACAGTTTAATAGGGAAAGCAAAAGCCACTCACAGAAGGAAAACAAAACAAAAAGGAATTAAATCACTGCTTCCCAAGGACAGGCAGCTGTTCAGGCATCTTCAGGAGAGCAGGGCCCTATCACAAGTAACAGTGACTTGGGAAGACAAACACAATCACTCCAAAAATTCCCACGCAACGCTTTCTTCCTTCATTCCCCCAATTTAAATACTGAGCATGATGTCATCTGGTTTGGGATATCCCATTGGTCAGTTTGGGTCACCTGTTCCATCTGCATCTGCTCCCAACTTCCCATGCACCCCCAAGATCCCTGCCAGGATGAGGGTAAAGAAAACAGAAAAGGCCTTGGCTCCTATGTGAACCCTGCTCAGAAACAACAAAACCCTCTCTATATTATCAGCCCTGTATTCAGCACAAATAAAAAACACAGCCCCATACATACACAGTGCCAGCCACTGGGAAAAAATTTATTCTACCCCAGCCAAAACCAGCACAACAGGTGACAGATTCAATGTCAAAACCCCAAGAAATTGCTAAAAGAAGAAGGCCTTATGCAACATCCCCACTCCACCTGAATGGAACCCAAACACTTGGTAAATTGCAAAGCTAAGCACAATGGATTTGACAAAGTTGTTAGGAGAGTGGAACGCTTTTGCAAGCCTCAGGATCCTTCATTTACACAGACAGATTCACAGTGCATTGCTCCCATACCTTGCCATGTAGACAGCATGATTCCCTGCTGTGAAACATCTGGCCCTGAACTTCCTGACTCTAATTAGCATTCTATTTCCACTAGCTATTTTCCCCCACCTAGAGCATTTCTGAAATAATTTGCTACTGCTCAGTGGTAAATGTAGGTGCTTAATACTTATAAAGGTGCCTGGTAAATTCAGCCTCTGGATATCCCTTTGAAAGGTGCTGTTCAGGCGAAGCATCTGCTCTGTAGGTGGTAGTTAGCAATAATCAAGTTGTCTTCTGGATGCTAACAGTGATAATATGTTAACAGAGTTCCAGAAAAAGAAAACCCACCAGACAACTATAGAAATAGTTCAATATTGGAATTAATAGAAATTGTTCAATATTGGAAATTTATTATTACCAAAACCTTCAGATATTTGTAACACTGATGTCTCAGAAGGGCTGTGGGCTCTGCCCTGAGGAGCAGACCACAAGCCCAGGTATTTTGTTATTGACAGAAGCTGTTTGTGTTCATTGAATTAAGAACACAGCTGACTCTCGTAAGAAAGACAAAAAGAGAGTGATGATTGACAGTAAGATGGGAAAATGGCACAAAACATGGGTGAAATGAGAGCAAAAGCATTGAAATGAGAAGAAGACTGACAGCAGAAGAGGAGATGAGATACTGAGGAGACTGAGATTATGAAAGAACAGGTCTAAGTGGATTCTGCTCTTGTGGACTCTGGATGAGATGCTGACCCAGAAATATTAAAACTGTAGAATTGTCTAATTATTTTGGTTGAAAAAATAGCTTCAAGATTATCAAGTTGAACCACTAACCCAAGACTGCCAAGTCCACCACTAAACCATGTC
>VYZP01053537.1:0-49284 GCA_013400635.1 Hypocryptadius cinnamomeus
ATTATTCCTCGTGAAACTTCCTCCCAGACTTTCTGGAAGAGCACTGGGAAGGTGTGTAAGTGGTGGAAATATACTTAAAGAGAGAAGGCATGAGATGTGTGTGTTCATGTGTCATTTGTTACAAACACTCAGGAAAAAAAAATGTAAAATTACCCTTCTAGTCTAGAACTGGCCTTTGGGATAGCCAGTAATAAATGTTAAACCCATAAGGACTTAACATTAAGTCCCATTTGTCCCAGTCCTGCAACTACTTCCCACCACTCCAGAGCAAAACTCAAAACTTTATCACAGAAAAACAGAAACTGAAATTACAGTAATTGCAGCAAGAGAAAAGGAGATATCACGGTAATATAAGTTCCTGTAAGACTGACTGATTACTTAGGGAAAGAAATCCAGGTGATCCTGGAAAAGTTGCAGCAGAAGGCAAAAAACCCCTACAATAGCTCTTGACTTTTTGGTGTTCAGTTAAACTATGACTTGAAGGGAGTTATGTATGAATGGACAGTAATTTATATCATTAATTTCAGCTGTCAAAGCAGGGGATGCTGGCCTGTATGCTACAAGTGTGCTGTCACTAAGGGCAGCAGATCAAAAAATCCTAACCAGCTTTATTCTTTGAATTTCACACTTGATGAGGAAGTGGGGTACTTTGACATTAATAGTTATGCATTCTCCCTCACCATATTAAGCCAAAAATCTAGTAACCATCTCTTTTAGGAGGCACTTTATTTTATACTATAACAGGTTTTACACATTTCAGCTATTGCTCACAAATATATGAGAAGTTGCTAGTGTTTATCTTCCGTATACACTACAAAGGTTTGCAACAAGTTTGGTCTGGCATATTTCTGAAATATTGAAAGTATTTTAATTTTTGAAAAATGGTAAGAAAAGAAGGTATGTAGTTAAGGTACAGTACAGTTCTTTTTGGTTTATCAAAAGAGATCACTTACTTTGGGAAAAGTGAAGACCATCCTGGGATGAAGCCAGGATCTCTGGTGAACCACAGGAGGGTCATTAGAATGAACAGGACAAGTGTAACAGTTTCTGGGTAGCTATAGCAGAAGTAGAATGAATTATAAATTTTCCTGAATTGACATTTAGATTTACCTGCTCTTGTTTGCAGATTTATACTTTGAAATACCTAATTGGTCCAAGTTTCTTGTACTCCTCCTGAATCACCTGTGATGAGGCCTCTTCTCTAGCTGTTTTCTTCTTGCCACACTTGAACATGTTTTTTAAACTAGAATGTAAAGCAACAATATTTAATGATGAGATACCAGTGTATACAGAAAAAAGTATTCAACCTTTCCAGTTACCAATAACACTTGACAAATGTAAATTTGTCACTTTACAATGCAGTATCTCCCATTTAGTTATCACACATCAAACTGAGCATATTGGAATTAATTGACAATGCCCAGTGGGAAACTGACAGAGGCAGCAACAAAATGTGTCCTGTTATTGACCAGCTCATTTGGCCAGGAAGGATGATACTTGGACCATGTGAACTAATTGAAAGAATAAAATATATAACTCTCTTTAATGAGAGTGTCTTTAAATCTATGGCTTTGTTTTACTTTGTTTTGAATGAAAAAGTTGTTCTCACATGAGTAGCTTATGTATTGATCAGCAGGGTATTTGCTACAAGCCAGGTTTTCATTCTTGTATAAGTCTCTTATACAATGGTAAAAAGAACATTATCAAAACAATCAAGTAAAATGAAACTATAAATGTTCACATATAGAGTGGTAAGCATGAGATTATTCTGTCTGCTTAAAACTAGTCTCACTTTTCACGTCTTGCACCACAAGTAACCATGTAATTTTGGAAGACTGGTGTCCCACATAGCTCTCCAGATGTTAGTGAACTCATGGAGGAAAAGGCTTTGAAGAATCATCCCAAAAGACATATAGTTCTCTCCAAAACCATAAAAGCCCAAGCCGTGTGGAGAAACAGAAACCCTACTATACCACCATATACGAATTTAAGAAAAGCAGAAGTTTCTTACCTCACATTTACAAACACAGTCATCCAGTTTATAACAGACATTGTTCAAGACATTCAAACCAATGCCTCACTCCAATAAAGGATGTATTCCTATGACTCTTCCAGTAAAAAAAAAATGTATGTGATTTCCGTATTCTTTTCTTGCACACATGCACTGATTAATGATGATGTGTGTATATTATAAAGGAGTGAGTCCATTTGTGGTATGGACTTTTCACACTGGGCTGAATACTCCAGGATTCTTATTTTAGAAAATTCTTGTCCATCCGGAGATTGAGCCATACTAATCAAGGTCACAAAAACTGTTGCTGCATTTTCTTCCTATTGAGCCTATTAAACTAAGATGCAATATTTATTCCTGGTACAAATCATCTTTTATATCAATAACCTTTAGTTTTATTGATTATACCATTCACTTACTCAAACCCAAGGAAAAGCCACTGGAGCCAGAGCCAGGAGAGCAGCAGAATAATAACTGCAATGGGGAAGGAAAGGATAAACCAGGATCCAAAATTGATGCACTGGCAATCTGGGTAGCGTCTGGATGAAAGCAAAAAAAATTTTAGTTCACCTTTGCAAAGGAATGAAGACTTGTGAGAATTACCAGAAAGCACTTCTGTGGGAGAATATTTCTGGCAGGCAGCAGACTTCAGCATGAGTGGCCTGTGGTATCCTCTTGCCTCACCCTCCCATCCTCCTCCTGGTGATCATGAGCGCTACAGGAACCAGCTGTGACAGTTATTTGAGCAATGGATCAGCAACAGGTCTGGGGATCTGACACTGACTGACGCATGTCTAAAGTGAGTTCAGTAAGGGAGGGAGGGCCATGCACAGCCCAAGGGCTATTAGGACTATAAAGAAACAGAACTTGAAAGAAAGGAATTTTTTGAGATGAGAATTTAGCACAAGAAAATATACTCAAATGAAAAAGCTCCAATGAATGTAGAAGACAGTAGTGGAAGCAACATGGAAACTTCTGTTGTTTAGTTTTGTACTTGTACTGTTTAAGTTTGTACAGAGATGAATATTTGTGTAAGTATTTCTAGTAATCTGAATATTGAAGTTAGGTATTCTTCATCTTCAGAGCAAATATTCCTCACATAGAATGGATGATCAGTTTAAATGTTTTTTAAAAATAATCTATTACATAGTTCTGGTTGGATTATCTGCTATTGTTGGATTATCTACTAGAGGTCGTGCCTGAATCAAGGGTGGACAGGACACAGTGATTTATTTTCTAGACCTATTTCCTCTGGGAGATGTACAAGTATGATTGATTTTAACAATCCTCGTTCTACAGGGATTTAGTGCCAATAACAATAAGCTCTTCACAGGCAAACTCTACAAATGCTATCAATAACTGGTCTTCCACAGTTTTGTCATGTGCAACACAAAACAGTGAATGGAGGAAAAAAATTGATTTTGCTTTATTTTGTTTTATTTCAGAATTCGAGTAGCACTATTACTGACAATAGTAGTTTGCAGAAGGAAAAAATGATGAGCAACAACTATTGGATTCCAAGGGGTTTGGAATGAAATTTGCCAATTTTCTTTTCAAAGTTCTACTTAAGAAAGAAAATTAATATTAAAAAATGCTTTGGAAAACTTAAAACATTGTTCCATTGAATTCAAAGTTTCAGACTGCCTTGAAATTATTTGTTTTTTGTTGATTAATGGACCCAGATTTCTCATTTCAACAGTGCTTAGCCTCTTGAAAGTCTCCTGATGCTCTTTGCTAAGCAGACTGAACTTATTTCCTGCTGTACTTAGAAATTAATAACAGATCTTTAGATAGTGCTTGTTCTATTCATGCCAAGTATTGCTTGTTTTCTAAGAAAAATCTGTCTTTTTCCATGCAGCTACTGAAATACTAAAGTACTACTTAACCAAACAATGGTCATCTTGTTGCATGTGTTGGCAGATCACTTACAGACTTTCCCTGTGTAAGGCAAATACAAACATGCAATTTCATTTTGTCTCAGTAAAAAAAAATTAAGAAAAGCAGTAGAATCAAATAATACCAAATCAAAGGGCAAGGTTTCCAATGTGTTTTAGGGGAGCCATGTGAGAGCTCAAGAAAGAAAGTTAAACTTCTGGACTAAGAAGAATATAAATAATATAATATAGTCTCTTACGAATTGAAGTGCTCAGTAAAAATCAGATTAGTCGATGTTCCTGTGATTGTGGTCAGTCCTCCAATGGTAGCAGAATAAGCCACACATAAACACATCACTTTGAAAATCCCACTGTATTTGTCCTTTCTGCTTTTTCTCTCTGCTTCAGCAGGTGGTAGGTTCTGCTTAGAAAATATATACACTAATTAATGTTTAAGAAGGGCTCATCATCAGGCACAAAAATAGAATTTGAGGATATCTGAGAAGAGCCAGACAATTTACTGGCAATACAGTTGTCTGTGGTGTGGCTTGGTTCGCAGTTACACTGGTAATGCAATTATTCATGTAAAGGAAAAGGAGGCAGAGTCAAATCCTGAAGGGCCGTCCCTGATCTGTCCTAAGTTCCTTACAGAACTGCCTCTGTATAGATGGATACGTATACACACATCTGGTGCATAGAGTTTGTACTCTGGTGAGGTTGCTTTTACTTGTGTAAAATGGGAGGACAAAGCCAGTAATGAAGTAGCTATACAAACAAAATGTGTACATGTGTCTGACTGCAGGTATATTTCTTATTCACATGTAACCAGCTTCATTACAACCTGTGCCATTTTAGGTATGGCATAGAAATGCAATTTAGGTTAACACTAAGTTTCACTGAGTAATAAAAAGACACTGTAAGTACCTGTTCATTTCCTTTTTCATTCTTTTCAACTGTGCATACGGTACTACCCACATTGTTGTTATATCTGGAAAAACAAAGGCATGTATTGTAGCAAACAGATGTTCTATTTAGATCAATTCTTATGAGAGAATTTACTAAATTAATAACAATTACCCATTAACTGGTTTTTCTTTCTCTTTCCGATCTGGATTTTCATATTCTCCTATATTTTCTGTAAGACAGTGATGCAAAGACAGAAAAACATTTGCTGGAGTAAAACTGGAAAGGCTCCATCAATGTCATCCCATGCATTTACTTCACATCATCCCTTCAATACATTTGCAGGCACCAATCTCAGAAGCAGTTGATTTTTGCACTACTCCTTCATGACTCCTGTTCCTCAGAATCTGAATCTTCTCATGAGGAGAAATGTTCCTAATTCACAATCAACTGTGTAGGTAATCAGTTTAGATTCAGTTGTTCTTCCAACATTACCCTATAGCTTAAAGAGCTCTTTTCCTGAGCTAATATTTAAGCCTTAGCGTATCTATAACCTGGAGTCATATTTCCTTCCAGCCATCTTATGAGGCTGATAAGAGAGGCTGATAAGCCAGCCCCTTCCCGTCTCCCCTCCTCTCATCCAGCTGCCACCTCCTGCAGCTGTTCAGTTTTAATTAATCTTTGTGGTCATGAGAGAGCTCACACACAGTAATCCAAGAGAAGTCTCACAGTGAAGCAGGAGATGATGCCAGCACTCCTCTGGCATTTAAGTGTACTTGCTGTGTTCCTGCCTGCCCAGCGAGGGTGGCAGCGCGCGCCTACCGTCCAGCTCCAGGGCTGGGTTGATGGAGCCGTTAGAGCAGGACATCTCCAGCTCATCAGCTTCTGCTTCAGCTCTGATGATCTGCTGAGATACAGCTTCTACGATTGGCATCACCATGGCAGCAGCAGAGGTGTTGCTGAGCCACATTGACAAGAAAGCACAGCTAACCATGAAACCCAGCATAAGCCTGGAATAGGAGAGAAGAGTCTGTGACTGCTACAGTAACACCTCCTATCATCAGTCTATTTAATATGAGAACTTTGTCAACAGAAAAGTTGAAACACTGAAAATTTTAATCTTGTAATTCTGAGAACAATTTCGAATTGAAATTGTCTTGATCTAAGACACTGAAATGATCAAATTTTAGAGGTTGAAATATGTTTTGAAGTGAAGCAGAAACAATAATATTTATTTACAGAATTATGCTGTATTTGAACCATCTTTGAAGAAAGAGCACCATGCATGTAAGAAATTCAAATGAAAGTTAAAGTGGCTATGCTGCTGATGCTATTAATTGCATATTGTACAGTCTAGAGTTATCACTTAGACAGTTAAGTTCTCTAGATATACCAGTTCAGTTGTTATAGGAGGAAATATTGAAAATTCAGACAGAGGTACAAAACTTAGTTCTTATTCAGAGCACCAAGACAATTATAGGCATTATTTGGGCTTCAATAAATTTCATCTTCGATATTAAATGGGAAAGGGAAGTCATTACCACTCCTTAATCTGGTCTTGGCTCAACATTTTGTAAGTTTACTACAAATAGTAATGCAGTACACTGAATTGCATCAATAACTGAAAAATCAAACATTCCATGTCATATCTGGTGAAGTTGGATTGTAAATTTAGAATACAGGTCACAATGTTGTTTTTAATGCATTTCTTGGAGTTGGAAATATGAGCAGTCCTCATAAATCCCTGTTCCAAGGTGCTGTCATTGACATTAAACACCTGCCATACATCATCACAGCAAGAGATTTTAGTGGAGGGATGGTGGTATTGCACCTTTCCATCAGAAGACTTCTGTGCAATTTGTAAAGTTCTTTGTGCAGCCTTGATCAGAAGCTTCACAAAAAAGCCAGTTTTACTTAATACACGAAGCCAATATAGATATTATACAAAAATCATGTAAACATTACTTGATGATGTAAAAATACCATCAAAATGTCTCTTATAGCCTTTCATTTCAGCTAATGGCAACAACATTTAAAACTGGATTTTTTCTCAGTAGGGGAACCTTGTCTTTCCCTGTGCATTTTTAACTGCAGTGATGAAATGATCTGCAGACCAGCAAGTCACAGACCTGATCCAACACAAATTATCATCAATAGTGTAAAACCCATTAATTTAGGCAGCTTTGGATAATGTCTGCAGACAGAAGTTGAGGAAGAATTGTTTCTTATGCAGAAAATATGGGTCAGAATAAGCACACTGAATATGAATTTTCACACTGTAGGAAAATGCCATTTTAGTAGAACTTGCAAGAGGATTTGAAAATGAAAGCAAATTAAGACATTCACTAATGTATTCCAAAACTATTCATCATAAATTTCCAGCATTAGATGGATTGATGGTCAGGTATGATGGATGGTCAGGTGAACATTTGGTACAATGTCGTGGGCTCTGCTGAGGGACTCTAAAAATTATTGCAAAATAATAAAATATATCCTATTCTGTTCAGCCCCAGTTTTTCTGCATTATTTTCTCTGTGGCATTGTTAAAAAAATATTATGCATGAAATCTTGGATAATTATTTCATTATATCCAACTACAAAGTCACTGTTTGCTTTGTAGTGCAAAAAATCAGTATTTTATTACCCTTGCAGGTAGTATAGACATATTCACCCTTCTCTGCTAGTCTGCAGACTTTACTGCTTAGCTCAAATGACAGAAAGCCTTTACAGGATCACAGAAAAATCTGGACTGTGAAAACACCTTATGATCATCAAGTCCAGCCATAAACATAGCACTCCCGAATCAACCACTAAACTAAGTTCTGAAGTGCCACATCTACACATCTTCATATACCTCCAGGGATGATGACTCAATCACTTCCCCTGGCATCCAGTTCCAATGTCTGACCAACCATTCACTGAAGAAATTTTTCCTATTATCCAATCTAAACCTCCTCTGTTCCAACTTGAAGCTCGTTCGTCTTGTCCTTTCACTTTTCACCTGAGAGAAGAGGCTGACCTTCCCTTGGCTACAGCCTCCTTTCAAGGGAGTTGTAGACAGTGATAAGGTCTCCATAAGAAGCTTTTTCTCCAGACTAAACAACCCCAGCTCCCTCAGCTGCTCCTCACAAGGCTCGTGCTTCAGACCCTTCACCAGCATCATTGTCCTTCTCTCTCTCTGGATTTGCACCAGCACCTCAATGTCTTTCTTGTAGTGAAGGGCCCAGAACTGAACACAGGATTTGAGCTACAGCCTCACTGGTGTCGAGTACTGGGAGACCATCACTGTCCTGATCCTGCTAGCCACATATTTCTGATACACATCAGTTTCTCCAGAAGAATATATAATGGAAAATCCAGAAGCCTCTTGCTATTTTTCTTTCACTGCTGCACCCTTTATGACCTGCAATGCAGAGGTCTCATGCAGTGATATCTCTGCCTCGGGCTGCATGAGGCTGCAGTGTGCACAGGCTGCCCGGGCTCTGCTGCGAGCAGCTGAGGAGGTGCAGAGAGGAGCACCATGCCTGCCGTGGGCACAGCTAGTGAGCAGCAGATGCTGAGAGATGGGTAGGTCACAGATCTACCTTCACAGATCATTTCATCCTTCACAGATCATTTCATCATAATCTTATCATCCCTTTGTCATGACCAGGAAATGTGATAGATATGAAGGATGCTTCCTCAGGGTTACAACTCTGGAGTTGCTCTAGGTATCCTTAGATGCTGGCTTCAGGTTTGACTGTTCACAGGAAGTTCCCCAGAAATATTCAGCTTAGCCCAGTACACCTTCCACTTGTGTTCTCCCTTTCAACATTTCAGCTAAAAGATGAGAATTTAGGAGTGTTCAAAAGAGAATTTGAAATAACTAAACCTGCATAGCACAAGAATACAGCTTAAGATAATGGGAGTCAGTAGAACAAGAATGCAAGGAGAATTTTTTCCAAACAGAAAGCTACCAGCTATCAAAAGAGGTAGAACTAATCAAAATACATGTGATATTTAAAATTTGGTCAGTCAAATTACTGATGAATAGAAATAATCCAGCATTCTTATGAAGTGTCATTATTTAAATCACTTAAGAGGCATCTTAATTTTTAGGCCTGGGGTGTCTGGTTTTCTGACCATTTGCTTCCTTTCTGCTTCCTGGCAAGGTGTCATGAGCATGATGTATTCTGGGAAGATAAACTTGCTCTGTAGATCTTATGAGCAGCCTTACTTGAATGCTGACAGATGCCTCTGTCAGCCTGAACCCTTTCTGCAAGTTTGTAAAGCAAGCAAAGCAAGATTTTTCACTTCCAAAAATGTATGTCGATAGTGAGTAAGCAGAGAGTGTGATATCTTTTACCAAATCAGCTCATCCAAAAATGTATGTCGATAGTGAGTAAGCAGAGAGTGTGATATCTTTTACCTAATCACCTCATCCAGCTGAGGAAGTGCCTGATTATTTTTTTCATATGTAGACAAAGGAAGACACTTTAAGTAAAGACATTATGTTAATGTGTTTTTCTTTCCCCGCCACCTGCTTAGTTGTATGATTTTTTTCCCCCCTCACTGTGTATTTGAACTATTTTTGTATTTTTGGGAATGCCCAGAATTTTGAAAATACTATTGAAATAAAAAAATCAGCACAGAAAAAATTTTATATTGCAGGCATTGGGTGGGAATGTTCCAATGACCATCAAGAAACGGGACCCCTATATTATTTACAATGTAATCCTACTTTTTGTTCAGAAGGATTCTTATTAGGAATAGAAGCACTGCAGGGAACTTTCAATTAGGATTTCTGAAAAATATTAAAGTGCCACCTACAAACCATTCATGTAAATTTAAAGAACTGCTTTGTTTGAGCAAAAAAGAAAAGCTGGATTTCTACTGTAGAAAAAGCAACAGGCAATTATTTCTGGAATACATAACTTTACACAAGTATTATTATCCTTCAAGACACTGTTTAGCACATACCATGCAGGGTTGACACCCACCAGCATCACCATTTTTAAAGCCACTCTTTTGTGAAGATTCCATTTTTCTATTGACGTTGCCAAACAAATTACTCCAATCAGCAGCAGATGGAAGTCTTTAAAATAAGCAGATGCTACCTGAAACAAAATAAAAAATCCCAAAAACCAAAAAGGAAAAGAAACCCATTTTTTAAAATTAAATGGGGAATTTCTTTTAGCATTTGGTAATACCAATTTAGTGAAAAAAATCAGTAAGACCATATTATGAAATAAATAAAGAGACTCTTTTTTCTTAAAATTAGGTCATTGGAACTATTAAATACATTTAACCAAATGATTCAAGAATAAATGCAGTAAAGTAGGTATGGTTAAAATAAAAGAAAAAAGAAAGCATTGGATAGAACAGCCCAAAATCTTCAGTCACTTCTCATATACATACTAAATCAGCAATTAAATGTTGTTTTTGTTACTTTTTTATCTATGCAACAGGTAAAATAACAACTTTAAGCATAGACTTAGATTATGATTAGCTGTGATTTCGTCTCTTTGGCACAAAGGCATATAGTCAGCAGTTTGCACATGATGTCATTATTGTGACATTTTGCCTCTGTAATGTTAAGGATATTTCATAACTACCTAGCATTTTCCCATCAACTGGCATCCAAACACTGAGCCACTATCTAGAAGAAGTTATTAAAGAATTATTAAAGAAATTATTAAAGAAATTATTTTAAAAATGTGAACAAGTCCTGAAGACAAAGCATGTAAGCAAGTCTTGAGGCAGAACTACTGTGATTGGCACTCAGCAAATCCATGCAATTGCCTGACAAGTTTCAACATTATGTGTTTTATTCTTTGGAGTTTTGATTCCTGATATGCACAGTATAAAACAGAGAAAAATAAAGATTACCTGCTTCGATCCCATTATACCAAACAATGGGAACATAAAGGCAGGGAGCAAAGCTGAAACAGCCAGTGGCAAAGCTTCTGTGAGCCAAAAGATGGCAACTACAAACAACGTGTATGCACATTCTGCTTCCTAGAGTACAAAAGGCACCAATAAAAACATGAGTTGATCATCCAGGGGGAAAAAAATCACAATTCAAAAAGTACAGCTCCATCAGTAGAGAGATTCACAACACCTGGGAAAAGTATGAGTCAAAGGACCTGCATTTAGGGTAGTTATTGTGTGCTGTTGACAATCCTGATGAGATATGAAACACAGTCAGTAAAATAGGTGTAGAGAATTTTTCTCTAAGAGACGGTAAAATTATTTAAATTCTATCACTCAGGAACGGTGGGAAAAAAGTCAGCTGCCTATTCCTTCAAGGATAATTAATCATCTTCTAGGTCATTGTAGAGCATTCTCAGGCCATGAATTCCTATAAATCAAAAGCATTTTTGCTCTGTAAGCAAAGCTTTAAGACTCCAGGGGTACTCGCAGTCAATAATTGGTCAAATGTTTTCTCTCCTGAAGTTTTGTCATCAGTAGCAATAAGGCAAGGATATCATCTAACAAAAAAGGTATCATGCAATACTGACAAGGAACATAGTTGTTGTTTTTCAGGCTTGTAATTTTAGTGAGTGTTTTTTGCTTCAACTCCTTAAAACCAGGAGGGGTTTTTTTTTCCTTTTTTTATCTTTTTTTTTTTCCTCCCAGGAGAATAATTTTCAATGCCATCTGTAAAATGCAGCCCCAGACAAATATAATGAGGTGAAGTAAACCTAGTTTCTTCCAAAGTATTAGAAATCTCTTTTATGTAGTTTTTAATTTTTATTTCTGCTTTTAAGGAAAATGGTTTGGAACTCTTAGTGCCTTTGGTTAGGGTATGAAAATACTCAACAGCAGCAGAGATGGTTTGTACTGGAAAAGGAGCAGCCTAATGATGTAGCTCTTGGAACCTTTGACTGGAAAACAACAATATTAAACCTAAGTCACTCAGCTGTGGCTATCATTTATTTTGGGGAAGAAATTTTTGTTATGTATGAAACAATTTGAAAATATCCATTCACCGAGCAAACGTTCATCTCACTGAAGTCCTACCACATTAAGAATTTCCTATGAGTTTCCTCTCAGAATGGAAACTGAAACATTGGAACTGTGATGTGAGAGTGTGAAGCACATTGCTCTGTAACCACCATCTAACTGTGATGCAAAGACTTCTGAACCAAATTTTCATGTATTTTCATACATGGTGTGTCTAACACAAGCATGATGGCACATCCCAGAATTCCATTTCAATCTGCTGGCATCTGAGCTGTACCAAATAGGGTCACTAATGACATTGTTAGATAGCTGTTTCATCAGCTCAGAGTTGTTGCAAGAGTTAGTGAATACCAGAATTTATTTCAAGTAAAATAAAACTATAGATTTTGCTATATTTAGGAACCAGAGAGAATTTGTCAGATCACTGAATTCAGTCATTTCCTATCAGACAAAACATAATGTGATGAACTTAAAATTCTATATTAAACAAAAAGTAATTGCAGCTCTTTTCCTTACAATTAGTCTCCATTGTCAATCATACAGAGCTGTTTAAAAGAGTCCAAAAAATAATTATTATAATAATATTTTCAATGTAGTCCAGATGTTAGAAAACAAATATGTGATTCTGAGCTTCATGCATCCAGTACATAATTTTATGTTGAAGCTGTCTTCTCTACATTTCTGTGAAAATACACTGAGTTGACAGAAAAATAATCACAATGCAAATATCATTATTCATTCAAGGTTCCTTCCAACTCAAACTATTTGTGATTCTGTTAATCTGAAAAGGTCTGAATCTTTATATACAGATGCAAAATAATTATCTCTCCAAGCAGGTCACTTACTTTGGTTTTGATGATAAGTGGAAGTGGAAGTAAAAGCAGTGGGGTGAGGACAATGAGCAGGAACCTTCGGTAAACCAGGAGGTAGCTAAGAATCTTCATGGTTGATGGCTGTTAGATGAACTTTCCTGAAGAAACTGCCAAAAAACATGTCTGACTTTAAATAGCTGACTCTGATTAATATTTTTCCAAGCTATCACCTTTAGCCATTGCTAAAGCAGGCCAGTAAAGCGAGTTAAAATTAAATCTGGGTCTTTACTGTTTTAGCGAGTTTATTAACAGTAGGTTGATAAGATAAGTGTCCGCCTTAAACCAAAGCTAGATGTCAGCCCTCTCAGGACTTTCTCTCCCTGCTCTTCCTCATAACAAGTTTATGTATTTACAACAGGTTCTAGACAGTCAGAAAAATAAAATCTTCCGGTGCTCTCCTAGTCACTGCTGACTTCCATAGGAAGTCAAAACATAAAACATACATAAAATATATGTTCAAAACCAGTTAGGGCATTTATGTGAAATCGTAAGCAAGATAATTTTATTGAACAGAATTAAAAATTCTTCATCATCTTCATCTTTGGAGATATTCAAAACTTCATAGGATAAGATCCTGGGCAACCTGACCTGAACTTTGTTCTGCTTTGAGTAAAAGGTTGGACTAGATGACTTGCAGAAGTCCCTTCCAGCGTCAGCCTTTCTGTTGCTTTTATCTGTCTAGAATCTAAAGTGTATGGGGAAAACAAGGCCTTTTTTTCTGTCTTGCCAGGCAGGGAATAGCTCATTTTCTCTTCTCATACAGAAAAAGGGTAAGTTCTTTTTCGTGTACATCATATAAAGGTTTGAGGAAGTCTAAGAGTAGGAGACTTTTTGAGACAAAGTCAAAAATAAAGAAACCCTTTTGCCTGAATTTCCCCCTTTTTCAATAAAAAGAACACTTGGTACTGTCTTTGTAATACAACAAAATAGCATCACATAAAGAACAGGAAAAGATAGGAAAGAAGCTTGTACACTATCTGTGGGTGAAGATTAAAAGAGAGAAGAACATGTTGTTTTGTGCTTGGAATCTTACATGAAGCAGAAAATAAGAAGAGGAGAAGATGAAGAGTTGAGCTGCCATCAGAACCATCCAAAGGACAGGTAATAAAGGTAGTTTTTTGCTATCCATATAACCTTTTGATTATAAGAATCCTATGTGTCAAGGTGCAGGCAAAGCAAGTGATCAGATTGTCGGTGTTGAGTACACACTTCTGGTTTCAGGAAGGCAGGACTTTGGCTATGGGAAAGCCATATCTCACATCTAACTGTCAGAAAGCAGTTGACTGAAAACCCAAAGGTGGGAAACAACTGGAGAAACTAAAATGAAATAACAGCCTTGCTACTGGGGAATTGGGAAAACAGCTTTGACACAACCTAGAGAGATGAGACTGAGACTTTTTATGAGAAGATGATGTAAGGGATTAAAGATGTTCAAGTGAACTTGTAATTTTTGAAAGGGGCTGTTCTAAATATGTAAAAACAAACTTGTTTAAAGAATTCAGGGACAGAATTAGGAAATCTTCAAATATCCAAAAATCCAAAGAGAATTGTATGAGACCTGGAAAAATCTGTGCTGTAACAGAATAACAATCATTTAGACTGATAAATTCAGAAGGACTGTGATATGAAATATAATTCAGTTGCAGAAGTCACAGAAAATTTCTATTAAAGTATCAGAACTAAAAGGAAATTACAGGAGAGCGATTTAGTAAACAAAAGGGAAGACAAACTGCAAACAGTGCTGGAGTATTCAACATCTTTGGTTGAGTCTTTACAAAGGTAAGTGGAAGTCAAATTAATTTTAATATGAAAAATGAAACACACTATGGGGACAGTGATGGTGGGGGTAGTGAATATTTAGATTTAATATATGTATTCAAGTCAACAGTTCCAGAGAAATTTCACGCACAATTCATGGGTGATAATTCATAAAGTAATCTGAGAATTATTTTAGAATATATTTAAATATATTTTGTTATGCCAAATACTTGAAAAACTTTGGAGTATTACAAATTTCTAGAAAATTGATCAGAGAGAAATGGAAATTAAATATGTTGCATGAACTCATTTTTTTTCTTTTTTCTTTGAGCAATTCGCTTAGTGATCAAAGACGTAAATTATATGCATTTTATTTACTTCAATAAATGTTTTAGCTAAACTAAGAGCAAGTCAGAGGTAAGCATAGAAGAAATACTCTAGGGGAAATTATGCCTGTGTGTACCAATTATTTTTAAAAAGTTGTTCTTGAAGAGCAGTTGCAATTGTTATGCATTCATACTTTGAAGATATTTCAAATGGCATCCCTAGGAGGTCTATTCTGCTTAGTTTTCTAGCCCATATTTTTGTTAATATTTTTGAATCATAAACTAGTAATCAGCAGGACAAAGATAAGACCTTCTGGCTGATACTAGACCATAAAGTCTGCTTTTTCAGCATTCTTAGATAATCACTGCTATAGCAAAATGCTGCATGGAGATAGAAGTCCAGAACAAAGGAGAAAAGAGACTTCCAATGCTGATTCAAATAAAATATTGCTGACGAAGAGTAGAAATTTTCCTGCATCATTAACATTGAAATTCTCAAACCTGTCTGCAGGTCCCTGGTCAGCTATCAGAGATGGTCAGGAGAGAACAAGGTGTTACACTGAGGAGGTTTCCTTCCAAACTTATGCTGGGATGTTTCTGGACAGTCAAGCTTCTACAGATAACCTGAGAATAGATCGGCAGATAGATGCTTAGGGAGATGCTTAGAATGTGCAGTGGACTAAGTTTAATGGTGGAGAGCTGTAGGCTTTCTGAAAGAATGGAATTTGGAACAAAACTTTCCTTACAGGCAGGAAGAAGGAACAAGAGAGGATATGCAATCCTGCTTAAAGAACTTTAGACATACAGCTCTGCATGTGAAGACAAAAGTGGTCTTAATGTGATTTGAGGTGTTACTGAATGATTATGAAAAAAAATTATAAATTCAATTTGAAAAATAAATAAGGATGTATTTGCAACACTGGAAAAAAAATTAAAGAGGCAGAGTTTCTAAGGATAAAGAATATTTCTAGTTGTGCTACCCAGTGTTAGCTGATCTGGGTCAGTATTGATCTCTTAATCCCTGGCCTTCTTGGAAAGCTTAATTTATTTTTTTATGTCTTGAGTTAACTGTGAACATCCCTTGCGTGTCTTCTCAGTAGTTGAATTTTCTGGTTCATTTTTCAGACCTCAGAAATGCCTGTAGGAATGGTCCTTTTATGCTGAAGTTTTGTGTAGATAGCTGTATTTGCAGCTTGTTTGAGGACTGCTATTTCTCTTTGATACTTGAAGAAGACCTTGTATGTTCCAAAACACAGTTGTGTGGGACAACAACGCAGAAGTGTTTGAGAAAGAGGTAAGAAAAATTCTCATTGTTCCAAAAGCTGATTTTTCAATAAAACAAAGGAAGATGAGAGATCCAGTTATGGAGAATGTGATGGCACAAGAGGCATCATCACACCTCAACAGATACAGTGAGACAGAAGTCATGTCCCCACTGGTTAGCAGACAAAAAATAAACTTTCCTAAGCAGTTTCTGTAGAATGCATATTCCAGGACTCATAGCCCAATTGTGAGTTATTTCTCTGGAGTGATCCAAGAGAACTGTTTTGACTGAAGCCCTGAGCAGCAAACTTACACAGATCAAGCAGCATACAGTTCATGCAGTCCCGATGGGCCACTCCAGGCAGGACCAGATGAGAGAAATGCTCTCTTTGCTACTGCCAGGAAGCACGACTCCATTGGAGTCTCTGGCAGAAGGCACCTGCAGATACCCAAGGTCAGCAGTGTCAAGAAGCCAGGGCTATAGGGCAATTTGCTCTAAGACCTGGATACAACTCATCGGTAATGTGGAAGAATGGGAATATCTGTTGTGTGCCCCAAGGACATTAAACCCTGGGGGAAAATAAAATGTGATTTGATTTCCATGTTATTGGAAGTAGTATGTCAAGAATCACCTGAAGCAATGGAGAACGAGCCTTGCAAGAAGACAGGCAAGCACCACGATGACCCAACATGAGCCAACAATTTAACACAATAACACTATCTCTCCTGTCCTGAGAAACCACTACAACACATGAAGGCCAAGCCATGCATCACAGAACTCAGTGGACATTTTATGAATGTTTTACAGGGGTGATCCATAGACTATGAGAATGATATCTGAATATATACGTATCACATGACAGGAAAGGGACTGGTGCTTAGTAAGGTTGTATTGGATAGTGTTAGACTTGAGCGTGGCACACATTGTATGGACAAAGGGCTAGAGACTGAGATGGGATGGATGGATTTTGTTCAGCCTGTCATGGTGCTGGTTTGGACCATGTGATGTTTTGAAAATGTGACTAAAAATGTGCATAACACACCTGTGTTTTGGTTACTGCTGGGAAGTCCTTCCATGGCATCAAGATATTCCCACCCTGTCTCCCAGTGAGTAGGCTGAAGGTGTGCAAGAAGTTAGGAGGGGACAGAACAAAGGTAACTGACACAAACTGATTAAGCAGGATATTTTCCGCCATATAAAAGCAGAAAGTTTATAGCAATAAAAACTTGGGGGAGGGGCAGGTATTTTGGGATAAGAGACATTGCTCAGAGCTTGGCTGGACATTGATCTATTTGTGGGAGGTGGCCAGTGTTTACTTTTGTATTAATTTTTTATTCCATTTTATTATTCCTCTTTATTTTGCTTACTAAATGTTTTTAACCCACAGGTTTTCTCACCTTTGCTCTTCCTATTGTCTCCCCTCTCCCACTGGAGTCAGAACAGCTGAGTAGCTGCATGGTGCTTAGCTGGTGAACCAAGTCAACCCACCACACCTTGTCAGTGACCTTGTAAGGTACAGTACCAGTCTCCAGCTTAACATGAAGTAAAAAACCTTTGGATCATCACAGACAGTATGGTAATATTATCAGACCAAGAAGAACATTTCACTTAAGCAATACATCCTGAAAATTTCAAGGCATGCAGAATTTAGTACAACGTGCAGCAAGGCAGGATCCATAGAAATGTGAAGGGGGAAAAGAAAAATCAGTATTTCCTTGTCAAAGGTTGATCATGTAGGTTTAGCAGGATAGGTTTATAGAATGAGATAAGTACTATATCAGAGCAACACACTAATCTAGAAGGAACATTTTTTTTACACCAATATATGACTAATTATAGTAACAGAAATACTACATATCACAACAAGAACTGTAAGATGAATAAGATATTACTCAACAGGAAGAAGTCTGTGGAAAAACAGGCCAAAGAAATGTAATAAAAGAATCTTCTCAAAGACATTTGAAGGATTTATGCTTCTACAAAATTCTATTAATGATTTTCAAAATTATAATTATTCATAACAAAAATGAGAAGCATTACCAAAAATGTTAAGTTTTTTATATAGAAGAACTTGAGTTCTGAATTTACTAAGTTCTACACTGTAGGGGAAAGAGAAGAAAGCTCCAGAAATGGCTTGGGTAAGCACTGAGGTGGGATTTACTTCTGATTTTACACTTGCATATCTAAATTGGTCACCATAACCTTTGTTTCACAATCTACAGATAGATGGAATACTCCCTCCCTGCTCAGCTAAGTTCTTTAACCAGGCTGAGGTGAATTACAGGTCTTTCTCTTCACTGACTACAAAGCCTTATTCAAGGCATCTAACTTTTAGACGTCTGTGACAGGACAGACTTGTTTTATCCTCTGCTTGTTTGAGAAAAAATCTTAAGAAGTTCTCTGGACTCGAGCTACAAAAGACCTGAGCAAAGAAACAATCTTCTTTCCTTTGCTCTTAGGGTTTAAGCAAATGTATATAGCACGTACGTATCATTAAACAAGATTTTATTAGTATTTTCAACTTCATTATTTTTGTTGAAGAATTAGCTTTCAATCCTTATCATTGAAAAAAATTGGAAACTGTCTCTAATTTTATTTGTGTATTAACTTGCCAGTGGCTGGGATCAAAGAGTTTCATTATTGCCAGAGAAAAATTAAATGTCTTTAGTACCCAATACTGACCTCCACCTTTAGAAAGATGCCATTGAGAATAAATTTTCTCTAATTAGAAAGCATGAGACAATTAATTCAAAAGCACTAATTCCTGAAGAACTTGCATGTTCTGCAAAGCTTTTAACAGGCACAAGAAATTTTGCCTGGCTGTTTCCCATTGTTGTTGCTCATTATTTTTCTTCAGAAACATAAAAGCTTTTGGAACTGAAAATTCTATTAACATCCCCATACAGCATATAGAGAGAATTAAATGCTCCTTCTCTTTCCCTTTTTCTTATTACAGAAGTGAAATCAGAACTGCACTGAGTGCAGTTCCACGCTGGTGGAATTGGATGTGTGGTCATGTGTCCCATCCTTAAGTTTTCCAATTTCTAAGTACCTATCCAAGATGATAACAGACAACTGCTCCAACAACTCTAAATGTTCTAAAAACTAGGTTAGTAAATCTTTATGGAACTGTAATTGTATTTTAAACTGTGTGTTTTCTTTTTTCAAAGAATCTCCTAAGGAACAGACTCTTCTAAGCTTAGCAAAATGCTATCAGGGACAATGAGATTTGTATGGAAAAGGAGGTAAAGAATCAAAACAAAAGTACCATTTGGGAATTTCAATAGCATAAAATTCTGAATAATATGTGATATTTATCTGCAGATTGAAGACGGAGACTTTGGAGGCTTCTGAAATAATTTGGGTGTTGTATTCTTATATTCTCAGCCTGACATACTAAACAGCAATAATAAAAGAACGCTAAACCCCATCTATTTTCATAATATTCCTTGCATTTCTCTTTCTACACTACAGAACAGCTGAGAAAGTTCTCTTTGAAAGAGATCATTGTCACTTTTTGGAGAAGCAGTTCACAAAAACCAGATTAAATCAATTTTCATCGTATTATTGGAGAAGAAACATATTTTATACCTACATTCAGTCTGTATTTCTGAATGGAAAGAATCTGACACGTTGAATACACTTCCACACTCCTTACTGTATAAAAGCAAACAAACCGAAAAGAAATAAAATCCAATTACTCAGCGTGGAAAATTTTAATGAGGAAAAAGCTCACTATTAATTGTAAACATGTTCCTTTTCACTTTGAATAGAAACCTGCTTACCTAAAGTTCTTTAGTGTGGTGATTTTTCAAGATGACCTGCACTTAGAGTCATTTTCTTTGAATCAGTTCAAGTGCTTCAGTTCAAGGGCTTCAGAAATCACTATATATCCTTCCAAGTTTCTGAAGCAAATTACTCTCTTCCGATGATGCTAGATAGGACAGAAGTTCGCCAGTATTCTCATTTATTCTGCCATTCCTGTGATACTTCCCACTGGAATCACTGCCCAGTGACACAAAGGAGAATTTCCAAGACATAAACTACATGTAAACTTCCTGTTCATGAAAAAAAGTAGAAGACAAAGAAATAATGGGATTTTAAAACAATAAAGGGCCTATATATGGGTCCCCTATATTTGAAGCACACCTTGAGAGCTTAAGAAGTCTTAGTTACTTGAGATTCATTATACAAACTCTGTCTCTGCATCAATCTGCTTCTCTCAAGCAGCTCCTTGACAGTGCTTCTCTTCACCTCTGAAGCAGCTGTAAGCAGTTTATCTTCAAAGCTGAAAGCAATTTAGCTTCATCAGTGAGATATTGTACCTACAGCAAACAAATTCTGCTGAGTTTTTCCTGGATGGAGCATNTTCTTGTGAGTTTTTCCTGGATGGAGCATGACATTAACCAGGTGAGTCAAATCCCACATACTCAGAACCCATCCTGGACACTTGTCAGGGAAGCCACTAATTCAGTTTCCACAACATGTTATTTTCTTGGCCAGGACCTCTCTGTAAGTACAACCCTCTTGATGAAGGAGCTGCCATGCTTCCAGTTTGCCCAATGATTTTCTCCACCCTCATTCCAGAGGCTTTACTGAATGCCTCAGACTCCTGCACGTGGTGTCCAATGTGCCCCTTTTAAGGACAACAGACATATGCCTTTTGGAAACTACACCTGTCATATTCTGGCAAACTTCCCTTGCCAATAACCAGTATGGGCTGGGGAAACCCTGAAACCTTCATAAGCTTTTCATATTCTGCTCATCAACTGAACAGGCAATAATACCATTCTGTAAGAGACATGTCCTCTGGGCTGCTGTCAGGTGCCCCGGTACAAAATCAGAACACAAACCTTGAAGCATTTATAAGCCTAATTTATCATTTAACAATTTTTTGCCTCCTTAAAATATGGCGCCATGTTTATTCTTGTTGAATGACCTGTAGTTGGTGCTGTGTGAACCCAAAGTTTAACCTGCAGTGGATCTGCATGGACAAGCCTTCTTTCCAGAAGAGACACTCTCACAGCCTGGGAGAATTCATGTGCACATTGCAGCAGCTATAAAGGCAGAACTGTTTGTCTTGCACCATGATCTAATTCTCTAACAGCACAGAGCTTGCAGACCTCTTCCCACTGAAATGTGCGCATTCCTTATGAAGGGACAGAGATTGTGGTAGAGTTAACTCAGATTTGTAAGACTTCATTTCATGAAGTGCTAATAATACTCTTCAAATTTACAAAACACTGGCTTGGTAATGAATTTCAAAATATATGTCTGAAAATAGACCATAATTGTGAGCAAACGATCTTAGCTGCAAATAAACTAGGTGTGCTCTGATAAAACACCATCCTATACTTTTGATTTTTATCATTTTGGAGGAGAAATTTTGTTTTAAAATAAGTTGCATGATATAACTCCCAGGTAAGAGTTTTAATTTTCCTAAGTCTATGTGTTCAGGGCCAGCTTGGATGAACTTTGAACAACCTGGTCTAGTAAAAGATGTCCCTGACCACAGTAGGAGATGAACTTGATGCTCTTTAAAGGTCCCTTCCAACCCAAAATATTTTGTTTGCTTTTGTGCAGAATGCAAAAGCAGCAGGAAAAAAACTCTGCCTACAATGGCACTATAAAAGGTGTCTTTGTTTGCAGGGGATTTCCCTTCATGACAGCAAAATCTTTTATGTGGACTTTTATAAAATAAAATGTGAGTCAGTAATACCATAATGATGTCTGTTGAGACAAAACATGAGAAAGGAAAATATTTAAATCCTTTCCCCAATCAGTTGCTAGCTTTTTCATTTTTAATTATTCCAGGTAATGACAGATAATTGGAAGTGCTAGAGTTATGCCTCTCATAATTGATGTTGTCTGTGTGATGATGACATTCTAATGTCATCAACCACGCTGGCTTTTTATCTAAGATGTTTGATCAGTTGTGTTATTGTTGAGGAAAGATGTTAATCAGCCAAAACCATTAACTATTATGCTTGACTTAGAGCAAAGTTCAAATTAATTTCCTTGGATAAATTTATTCTGGTGAAACACAAAATTGAATAAAGGTAGTTTGTCAAAATTATGTAGGAACTTTTAATTAATAGATGTAACTATATGAAATTTCTCAGTGGCATAATTAATCTAAACAGATCATTCCAAAATTTAACCTTACTTTCTTTTTCTTTTTTTAAATTACTAGTTATTTTAATAGTTTGCTTTCTTTCAGTAAGACACATTTATATTTGCATTTTATTAATACATTTTGTAAGTTCTCACATTTTTCCCCAGGTGATATTTTGTTAATCAGGTTTCTGCATAATTTTATGTTATATTTTGGAGATATTTAGAATTCTTTATTAGGTCTTCTCCCACCTTGACCCAAAAATTCACATTAAAACTTTGTTCTTCTGAATAATATCTGTTTGTCATAAATGTCCACATGTAAAAAACCCCACACCAATAAATGCATCTTATAATGCGCAAATGCTTGACTTCATAATACTTTTGAGTTCAGGGGAAAATCTTTTCTGTCAGTCTTCTCATGTACTCTTTTTTTTTTTTAATAAAGTTTATCAAACTTCTAGATGACCACATCCACATTTTTCTCATTGACAGTAATATATTTAGCCAAACTTCAGTTCTGTTTTCCTTGTTCCTTTCTTAAATTTTCAGTCATTCTTTGTCTCTCTTGGAACTTTCAGTGATCAGTTTATCATCAACAATAAAATTGTTTCAGTAATTTGTTTCTGTAAGGTCCTGAGAATAATTCATAGCCAGATTAAAGCTGGGCTAATGTCTTATTCAAAACATTATTTCCTAATCTTATATTAATTTTGGACAATAAAGGCACAATGTATTTACTTAGGGATTCTTTGTAAACTTAACTTTCTCATAAAAAATTTTTATGATGTCTACCATCAAAACAAATCACACAAGTACTCCCATTGCCCTTTGCTGCTGCAAACAAACTCAAATTGCAATAAAACTGACTTGTGAAGCCTTGGAGTTAACTGCACATATTCCTCATTCTGCCAAGACCTAGCAGACACTCTCCAGACTTGGTTTGGCAGTGTCTCCCACACTGCCAGGGCACTGAGCACTTCACTGGCAGTGAGTGTGGGCTCCTGCCATGCCCCAAGCCAAGCAGTACAAGGAAAATGGGCCAGGCTCAAGCTTCTGCTGGAATAAGATAAGGTACTACTACACATTTCACATCTCCAGCCCCATTCAGCATGGCTGAGGAAATTTCCTGTTAACAAAGTTAAATTTCAGGCTGAAACTGCAGCTATGAGAGGAGTCTGCAGTCAAATAACCTCCACCAGCGTGGAGGAGAATTCGTGAAGACAGTCTCTGCTCTCCTCTTCATGCCTATATCCATGTGTACATATTTTACTACCTACAGAAATTAATCACAGAATATTAGGGTAGCTATGTCATTAATAGCATGTCTTAAGAGCAGTTGAAAATTCAGAAGCAGAGCTGGCATGTTTCTATCTGCATCTGCCTTGTCCCACTGTTTACATTGCCCATGCCAAAGGCTTACAGATGTCATGTTAAAGAAAGCTCAACTCTGAAGAGTAAATTCTGCTTGATAACAATGTATTTTCATAGATTACTTCTTTTACTGTCACATGAATTCTCTGTGGGAGTAATGGAGAGTCAAGAAAAAAATAACCTGAAAAATTATTTTTGCAAAGGTCATGAGATTAAAATTGACCAAGTGCAAATTCTGTCATATACACAGAATTAATCTGCACGAATTAGTATGCAAACTTCTTAATTTGAATAAGGAGCTTTCAGTGAGTTGGGGAGCAATCCCCTTAATGTCTCATGATTTAGGCAACATGAGACTTATATGCCATGTTGCAAGCATTTTTTTTTCCTTGCAAAAAATTGATTTCTTGTGGGATGCAAGATCAGCCTCCTAACAAGAAAGCATATTCATATCTGTCATTTAATCAACAGTAAAATAAAACATGAATTTCAAGAAAAACATTTTCCAGTGAATAAAGACTAAAATTCAGATGTGAAATCACACTAAAAATCCCACTTTGATTTCCATAGTGTGTTTATTAAAGTAATACAGAAGAGAAAAATATTAATCAGTAATTGCTTAACCATTAATATTGTCTTTAAAAATAGACCAAGCTCAGAGATCAGGTCCAGAGTTGCACTGAACAATATTTTAGGGCTCCTCTAATTTGTTTCAGTATTAAATTCTAACAGCATGAAAGATCAGGGAGCACTAATCATGAGGTTTGACTTGCACCATCCCTTTCTCCTTTATTCTGAAATAATTACCTCTTTCAGTTTCAAAGCAAGTTCTATATTAATAATATATGGCCATACCATTTTTGTGGAAGTAATCAGAAATCTTAAATGAACTTAAGAGGATACAAAAAAATTGCATAAAGATGTTATTGCTTTATTATTAGATGTAATTCTGAGCCTCCTACATATCCCTGGAGCACCATGGTTCCAAGCCAGCCAGCTCAGTCACGTGAGGCTGAGCCCCCAGCCTCCAGGGTTGATGGGCTCACACAAGTTTACATCTGTGGTGGGCAAGGCCTCTTCAACAAGTGCTTTCAAGAGAAATTTAGGAGATGGATTTGCAACACATCAGCTATTAGCCTTGTGTAGCAGATATGAAGCAGGAATAAATGACCATAGATTATTTCATGTCAGTGAGAGCAATGCATAGGAATGTGTTCAGATGGCCAGGCTACGTTCCCAGCAGCTGCTCCCAAAGCCAATATCAGCTGAACAATTCAATTTTGGAGACACCTCATGCCTCAGAAATAAGCGTTCCCCCTCTCTTAATTTTCTAACATGCAAGAGTTTTTTTTGCTTTTAATCTAGTTTTGATCTGAAACTAGATTAAACAATCTAGTTTGTATATTAACAGCTCCTGTGGCCTGGAAACACACAGCCTTTGCCAGCCCTACTGACCCACTTGCCTGAAGGATCTGCTTAGATCTGGGAAGTCAAATCTCCAGATCTACTAGGTGTAAATCAAGAAGAAAGGGGCAAGAGCATACTTTATGGGTCAAAAAAACCCTGAAACATCTTTTATGTCTTACAAACTAACAGTTTTGGGTTTTTTTAATTATATGAAAGGCTTCATTAGCTGTATATTTCCAAGTCCCAGAAAAACATTAAGGACAAGGAGGAGAGAGATACAACAGCACAAATATGTAAAGTATGGCAATCTGGAATTAGTTATGGAGAGACATCAATCACTGTCCCCTCTAACCTAGCTTCAGGTCACTACCTTTATTCTTAATCTTTGCAAACATTAACAATCAGCCAATTTACATATATATAGCTCTGTAAAAGATTTACAGGTTCAAATGGTAGGAATGAGTTTCAGATATCCTGGCAAACTTCCTGTCTTCACGGTTCTTCCAAATCAAATCCCAGTATATGTTCTCTTTCCCACCACCCCTCTTCCCCAAAATAAAAATAAATTCATCCAACAATAGTGGAACAATACCTAAAAATACCAAAAAAATTTGTATTTTATTCTTTTTCAGAACAGGGTCACTTTTTTCTGAAACATATCCTGCATGATTATAACTTCACTTATGGAGAAGACAGAAGAATACAGTTCAGGGTAAGAGACATTTCTGTGTACTGCTGTGTAGCAGGGTACAGCAGCGCTGGGCTCCCAAGGGTTGGATTCTTAACAGAGCAAACTGAACAGCAGTAGTTCAAATTAGCTTCTCAGCCAACTCTTGGATACACTTTAAACAAATTGCCTGCATTTCAACAAAATTATCCTTTCCTCCACTTTCCTAATGTGTGACACAGTAACTTTCATGTCAAAAAAACATCCATAACACTCTTAGTCAGCTTCCCTTATGCTATGAAAACTGTTTTCAACTGGATTTAGCAGTTTAAGATCTCTGTAGAACACAATTATTTGTCAATACAAAGGAAATACTTGAAAACAACTTACATTCCCAGCTATGGTACTCAGGGCCAAATTGATACAGAACCAACTGTTTGGGCTTTCTCTGTTTTAACCCCTGATGAGGGCAATACAACTCCCTTTTTCTGTCTCCAGTAATAAGACAGGCACAACTCAATGCTGGCTCATCCCGATCAGCTTTTCCTACGGGACAACCTCAGCAGGCTCGTTGCTTTTCCCTGAGAAGAGGCAGCTGCCAGCTAACAGCAATCATTGGCAAGCAGGCACATTCCTCCTGCCTGCCCAGAGGTGCCAGTGGGGAGCAGAGGCCAGCTCTGCAGCCCTGGTCCAGAGCAGGGCTGATAGCTTGACCTTCAAAACCAGTCTCTTCTGGCTGCTGAGGTCAAGACAGTTTGGAATAGAGATTTCTGCTGTGTTAACAGCCCCATCAAGGGGCTCCCATTTCACTTCGGGTCCTTGTGCACTAGCCATGTGCAGATAGTAAGTGCTGTGAACCCTCTGCAGCCAAGCACGCAGAGTGCCTATGTCTTTTAAAAGATAAATATGTCGTGTGGCTATGCAGATAAACACCACTTTCCCCAGGTATTCTGAACTATGACAGTGGGAGGTTAATGGGAGTTTCTGTCAGATTCTGAAAACTCTCCTGGCTACTCAAGCAGTGTGCAAATTCCTCTGTCACAAGGTTCAATGCCTCCACATTCCTTTGCAGAGTGTCAGGGTGATCTAACAACAGGAAACCTGCTGCTGCTGGTTGCAGAGCAACCAAGGAGACAAATAAACTGTATTATAACAATTTGGTCTTCAACCAGGCTCAAGTTAGTATTGGCAGGGCCAGGGAATAGCTGATCACAGCTGGGTGATGAGACTGCAAGCTTCCCACAGTGTTCGAGTGTCCTCTGTAATCCACTTTCTTGTAGGTCTACTCAAAGGCAACTGAGGGGTTTGAAAGCTTTAAAAAACAAACAAACAAACCACTCCCTAAATTAAATAGACTTTATTATAAAATAAAGTGAATCAGCTAACATTTTAAATAGAAAATAATCAACAGCTTGATATGCCAGGAAAATTAAATAAATAAATATTACCTTTTTTACACGGACCACTCCATCTCCAAAACAGTCCTTTATTCTGATGCTGATTTAGCTGGTTTTGTGGCTTTCTGACCAGAGCAAATTCTGCACAGCCCTCTGACATGGACAGTTTTCCCTCTGTCCCCGTAGGGGCTGGCCAGCTGCTCTGTGCTCCTTGCAGCAGTTCCCATCTCTGAGCTAAAGGTTCCCATCTCAGTGCCCTGATCCTTTGCAACCCTTCCCTGACACCTCTTGAACCTGCCCAGTCCCTCAGAGCAAGGAACTCTCCCTCAAGAGCAAGTTCCCTCATCCTGCCTTCTTTCCAGATGGCTGAGCCAATTAAGGTTCTATTTAAGTGATCAGTATATCTGTAGCAACAAATCAAGTGTTAAAACTCTCTGGCTCCAAACTTCTCAGTTGTGTAAACCAACTGGCTTTTTGGTGGCCAGCACTAGGGCTAAGATTAGTTAGGCCCTGCTGCTCAGCCTCGGAAGCAAAGGGAACTGTGCTGCCCACAGCTTTATTAAAAGCCATTAACTCTGTTAATATATTCCTTACCTGTCTTGTCTCTTGACAGACCACACAGCAAATTCAGCAAGCTCAGACACTTGCACAAAAAGACCTGGCAGGTCACCAGGGCTGTGCTATTACTGCCACATTTGGGTCTCCTCAGCAGTCTGCTTTGCACCCTGGCTGCCTTCTCCAAGACACAGGTGACTCATGTCAGCCCTGTTCCCTGAAAACAGACTGCAGCTGAGCTGATGGTATCCCCTGAATCTGAATGGCATCATCAGACTTTGAGAGAGGCATGTGCACACTTGTGCAGGAAGTCAGAGGTATTGTGGAAAGGGCCATTGCAATTAAGGCCCATCTCTTATTAAAAAAACAAAAAAGCAAACCAAAACAACAACCCAATTAAAAGTCACAATCAGAATAGACTAAGCTGCAAAACAACATTCTTGTTAAGTCCATGCCCACTGTTGTCGATACTGCAGGCAATGGGACTATAAATATAATAATTAGTGAGGAAACTCCTTACCTAATGCAATTTAACATTGACTAATCTCTATAGCTGAACATATTTGGTTTACAGCTAGTGACTGACAGCTAGTGGTGCAAACTGTGGCTATATCAAATTCTGAGTGCGGTGAGTTATAGCTGAGTATAGCCCAAAATACACATTGCACTCTTCTTCTGAGTTTTAGAAGTCTGTGTACAAGATTGCCTAATTTCCTACTAATTCACTTAATTCTAACTATGCATTTACATTATTTTTGGCAAGGTTTCTTTTTGCAGTGGTTCTCGATGGTTTGTTGTAGTATGATTTGACAAAAGTTTCTCACAGAAAACAGCAGAAAACAGGCTATTAATGCATTGCAGTAGAACTGTATTTCATAGAAAGCACATGCAGTATTTCTAACGTGTGCGCCAAATTCAAACTTACAACAAAGCAACAAGAGCAACTATTTTTAATACTCAAACTATGTCATAAGCTCTGCTGTTGCAGTGGTCACTAGAATCCTAAAGGTAGTAAACTTTCAAACCTTTATAAATATAGAAGATCACTTAGGGAGGATTTGCTAGGATTATTTGGGGGCTGCACAGTGCACTGTTCATACATAAAAGGAAAGATTTCTTTGTTAAAAATTCCCAGTGATCCTAACATATATTTTCGTGTGTCTTATCACACCCCAAAGGAAAGAAAGAAGAAGGATTTTTTTTTTTTTTTGGAGGCGGGGAGTGGTGGGCAGGAGAAGTACTTTATATTTGTTTACATCTCTTTTGCTAAAGATTCTGAATTATTCATACTATATTGTTAAAGCTCATATGTTTATCCAAGGAGTTTACATGAATGAACTGTTAGCCACTGTTTACTGCAAGCTCACTAGAATATCTACCAAAACCAAACAAAAAAGATGACATAAATACAATCAAAACAAATCCATTTAGAATGTGAATGACTATTCATGGTATTCATCCAACTGTAATTATTACATATATTCAGCTTTCCTGTCTCTGGACAGTGGAGCTGAGTCTTTTTTGCTGTACCAGAAGTAACTTTTTCACAGGAAGAATGAAGTGTTCCAGTGTTTCCTTTTTCATCTCATTTTCAGTATGCCCTGTCATTTCTGTCTCTCTGCTCTCTTTCTTTTCTCTGCTCCTCAGTGGACTTGCTGGCAGGCTAAACTACAGAAAAGTTCTGGCAGACTAAACTACAAAAAATTTTAATTAAAAATGGTTCCTTTCCCTGCTTAACAGGACAGAATCCTCACAACTCATTTAACCACGGTGAGAATTTTGTCACATTTAGGCAAAGAGTATTACTTCAGGAGAAATGGAAAGGTTTTCAACACTGGCTTTTCAAAGGACTCTGCTTTCACCAACTTCTTGAAAATATACAGGCTTCACAAAAATTGAATGCTCTGTCATTTGTCTCTAATCTAGCTACAAAAATGCTAGTAACTTTCATTCATTCTTCAGATAATGAAATATAACAATTAATATTGTGGTCCTGAGATTCTAATGTTGACCAGGCTTGAAGGATTACTTGTTTAATGGGTGAAGGAGAAGGACAAACTTCTGCAGGAAGAGCAAGGGATTAAATATGTGTGACCTTTTCCACTTTGAGCATTCAAAAAAATATTTTGAATACAGGACTGTTTACAGAGATTCTCCTAATTTTTTTTTCCAGTTCATATATAATTAAAAATTTAGATTTTTTAATCTCAGCAAATTGTATAAGGGAAGAATATGTATTAGGCATCTAAGGATCTGATTTTCTTACAGCCAAGAAAAACCCCAGTGAAAGACTTGAAGAAAATGAAATGTTCTGAATGTGTGGAATTATGAAAATTGTTCCTAACACCAAAACTAATGAGATACTAGAGCAGGTATTCAGGGAAGTTCATGGGAGTGCTACATGGAAGCAAGGTCTGAGGACAGAGTAAGTGGTGATAAGACTCCTTACAAGTGGTGATGACACCTGGAGCTTTTGCTGTGCCTCTGTGTGTGTCTAGGTGCAGCAATGGCAAAGCAGAGGTGCTGTTTCTCTGAGCAACAAAAAGGTGTGTGGGTGGAAGCTCCACCTGAATATGAGGAAGAACTTTACTCTGCAGTGACTGAGCACTGGAGCAGGTTGTCCAGAGAGGCTGTGGAGTCTCCCTCCCTGGAGATATTCAAGAACTGTGGATGCAGCCCTGTGTCACGTGCTCTGGGATGACCCTGCCTGAGCAGGGAGGTTTAACCAGATGACCCACCGTGGTCTCTTCCACCTGAGCCATTCTGTGATTCTGTGAGATATATAGATGCATAGATGGAAGCTAGCTAGCTAACTACCTAGAATATTTCCTGTTATTTGCTGAGCCAGTGGCTTCTACAGCAGCCTTTGGTTTGCCAAAAATTTTTGTTATGTTGTCTACACAATTAACTGAAAGAATATAATTGAGGAAGCAGTTTTCAAGACCTTGTTCTCAGTCCAAAATCAAGGATTTTATGCAGCTACGTTATGGCTAAGTAATTCTTAATAGGACTACAACAGTATTGTGCGGTTTCTGCTCTAAAACTGGATTCCTTTTTAGCTCTCAAAATTACCTGCATTAAAGAAATGCCACATCACCTGAAAGCATGAACAACAAGAGATTATGGATTTGGTACTTTATGTTCTTATAATCTTGATGCAATCAGTAGGCAAAATAGGATGCAATGATAAAATAAGAGCATAAAATTTCAGTATTTGCCCATTATTTGGATATCAGGATACTTGTCCTTCCCAGATGCTTTTTAGGAATACTGGACTCAAACACCTATAAGCAAAAGCAGAAAGAACTATAATTTTGTGAAGGTCTATCAAGGCTTGCTCTGTTTCTCAAGAACCAGTTAAAAAAACTAGGGGGAGAGGACAACAGAAAGACTGCAACCACCATGTTTCCTCACTTCCAACTACTTTCATATTCTTTCATATTTAATCACAAACATGGATGTAACCTGCTACAGATTCCTTTGACTTCTCCATAGAAAAATTCCAGTACCATTGAACTAGGCCATAATTTCCGAATGTTGCTCCCCCTTAAATACAGTTATCATTGCAAGGCACCTGGCAGATTGTGTGGGCAGAGAAGGGAAGGGGGCACCACACTGTGCTGGCAGATCCCCAGTCATTACAAAAACAAGGGATGCCTGACAACTGAAACAAATCAATGCCAATTTGCTCATAAATGATTAGCAGAATAGCCATTACTTCACTTATTAAATCATCTGCTAACTAACAGGTAAAATTCAAAAATTATTGGAAAATTCACATTGTTGCTATGTAAAATTATCTCCATTCTCTTACCAAGCTGCTGTGTGTTCTGATGAAGACCTGCTTTGTCTCTCAGAGCCTGTTGCCATGGAAGTGACTGAAATATCGTCAGTTAAGCAATAGCCTCTATTTTCAAAACAAATAAGCAGCTTTCTTCTGCAGAGGGCTGTAAGTGGGCCTTGTGCTACTCTCAGGTGTGCATTACACTTGTCAAATGCTTTTAAGCACAGAGCTCATCTCTAAGCAAGCAGGTCACCTAACAGGAAGGACCAGCTAGAAGGTGTTGCCTTGTGTGGGCAGAAGGGACCTCAGGTTTCACACCTGACAGTATTTCCAAATCAGATCAGGTCAACCCTCACTTCTGCTGCTTACTGGCTAAGAAGGTGCATTGCAAACATTGAGAAGTGGAGAAACAATGTAAGTTTCAACTTAGGCCAAGCTTAAAGCCAGAAGTCCAGATGGATGGCATAGTCCCATGAACAAAAATGATGAAGCAAAAGCAGGTGCAATATTCAAATGCCAAACCACTTTTGCCTGTGTGATGGGAACATGATAATACTTTGTCTGTTTGGAGAAGACAGGGCAGGACCACCATACTGCAGAGAAGGAAGAGGTAAATCTTTATAATCTTCACATTAATCCCTCAGGTTTTGGGGGAGAACTGCTAATTTTATGGTCCTGAACAAACCACATGGCCTACACAACCAGGTTATCTCAGGTATTAGCTGTAGCTTATTCATGCTTATATATGGAAATATACTGCAGCATGCCAGAAAACAGGCTGTATTTTGACAAAAAGCTTCAGGTTTAATGTATACATGAACTGATTTCCATTAATACATCAAGATTTGGAGACCCTTTCTGTATCAGAATTTTGTATTAGCATCTGGTATGGAATGACTGCCACCACCGCACCGCCAGTAGAGTGAAGATACAAGGTTCCTTAAAAGAAGTATCCAATATAAAATTGTTTAACACTGGCCTTAGTATTTATATGGGAAAGATCATCCTCCTCCTAAATACAGTAAAACAATAATATATAGTGACAATAATGAAATTATTTCACTTAGAACACAAATGGCAGGCATTATTTCCCCTGTTGCCAGTGCCCTTCAGGGTGCAAAGTGCTAGAGCACAGATTCTATTGCAGCTGAACAGTGCTGACACTTTGACACAGGAGGCCTTATATCTTACTCTGTCAGAGAAGCACACAAGCTACAATTTTGACCACTATGTAACTTTCAGATACAACATAAAGAGCTTCTGGAGTGAGAGACCTATTGCAGAGTGCCTGAATCCAACCCTGGATTTGCAGAAGATGCATACACTCCTGATTAGACAACAGGCAGATTTACTTCATGAGTAACATGCACTCTTAACCTTCGAAGTGAAACCACCAGCCATCCAGATGAAAACTGTGACTCTGCTGAAGGAGGCCCTCACCTTTCTGATAAAGTTGGTAAAAGTAACTAGATCAAGTGTTAACCAAGAGTTTCATAACAAACAGAAGATAATAATTCATCAGGCAAAAATCTATATTTTTCTTAATTCTTAGACAGCAATTTTATAGAGAGTTTCAGATATTACAATTCAGAAAAGTCATCGTTAATCTTTAGCTCATTTACCCATTGCCAGAAGAATGCTTATCCCAATAAACCCTTTCTTCCCCCTTGAACTTCATAATTGCTATAAAAACAATTATAGCAGAAATGGGTTCAAATTATGTCAAAACATGAGTGGACTATAAAGTCCCTGATCTCTCCACTAAAGAATTTTTTGTGCTATTTAAGGAAAAAAAAGAAAACAAACCAAACCAAAACCCCACCGTACTAATTTATCTCCATTTAGGTATCTATTAATCACTGTTAGACCACAGAAATTGGTAGCAGTAAGCCATTACGGTGTCAATTCTGATGTCAAAATGAATGAGTACACTGGCAAAAACTCCTGTGAAAATCTAAATAAAAAAAAAATGATGGAACCAGTCCACTCTTACAATATAAGCACATACCCGAGAAAGCTCTACAAGCAAAAGCAGACTGTCTATTTTGGTATTTTAATATTAATTACTTATAAAAAGATAGATGAAACCTCAGATTTTTCTACTCAGAAGTCAACTTTCTTTTTCAAGCACTCTGGGGTCTAATTCTGATGTTTCATGCAGGTGGTAAGATAAATGTGATATAGCTGCACGGTACCCTCCTTACGCTCCCTTTCAGCTACCTCAGAATTTCTGGAGGGCAGCCAAAGCAGTGACTTCTGCCTTAGCTTGCAGACAGCCCCAAAGAGCGGCTCTGGGAGAGAAAGCTGAAGGTTTGAACAACGTTCCAAGACAGCCCAGCATCACACAGATGTGCATACTTCTACTGAAAGTGGATGGATCCTTTGTTTTCAGTCTTGCTTTTCCAGGCAAGGACTCGGGAAATCAACCAGAAGGGCAAGGATTCTCACTGTGGAGGAAGAGACGATGTCCTGCCCTTCCTCTTCCAGATTTGTTTTTCTTCTTTTTCACGAAAGAGAAGAGTTGAGACTTGTTTGGGGCCTGGGCCATCCCTGTTCAGTTGCAGTCTGAAGATACAGAATGAGAGAAGGTGTCCACAGCTGGATCTTGGTTCTATCTTCTGCCACAGACAGCCTTCAGGGGTCTCCACAGCAGGACACGAAACAGAGCACTCCAGACCTTGCCCTGACACAGGCTATTACCTGAAGTGTGCTGAGGCATGTGGAGACAGAAAACACATTCCCTGAACTGGAGCTGGACCTGCCTCTCAGGCTGTCAGTAATGTTGATCCTGCCAAGGCACTTGGCTATTTGCATCCTTTATATTTCCACTTTTGACAACTGTAGCAGAGATCTTTCCTCAGTATTGCTACACATCAGTGTTTGCAGCTATCTGCTTTGCTCCTCTGCCAGGATTTTATTACTCAGCAGCAGGAATGGCAGACCCAGACAAGAACCTGCATCTCTGCTACTCTAGTGTACAATCTGATACATTACATCGTTGGTGCAACAAGAGAGCACAGCAGTGTGGTCTTATCAGGCAGCTGAGGCACAGATACACATGAATGAAAGGCAGGGGAGGTAGGGACAGCAATATCTTAAATCATGCTGGTACACTTCAGTGAAAGATATCTGTTAAACAACGAAATTGATCACTCTGCTATCCATATGCATTCATATTTACCCAAAGTAAATAGAATACACAAAATTATAATTCAAACATTACATCAGAAAGTCCTTAACTTATCCACCTTCCTAAATTATTTTTATGAAAGCATTTGTTAGGGTTCTTTTTTACATTACAAACATTATTTTTGCAGTTTTCATTAACAAAAGTTAGTTGCATATGATGTCGCGCTGACTGTACACCATTCATTTTATGTTACTTTTACACAGCTAGCTAAAGAAATACTGAGAAAGACTAAAAATGGGTTTCTCAGTCTTCCACTGGACACTAACATTCCTCTCTGCAAAGCAGAAACCATACAATCACTCAGTAAACGATCTTCTATTCTGGCAATAATGAATGACATAAAAGACAGTCTAAAACGAAGCCCAATAATAATTCAAGAACATACCAGCTCCAGGGGTTATATAGAAATCCAGATAATCTGGAGCAGGGAACTTATGTTTCCACAGGAGGTATACAAAAATTGTGGTGGAGAGAAGGAAGCCACTTCATTTGTGGGACACCAATAGCAGCTGATTTGCTCTTGGGCTCAGTCACTGTTATAAGTCTCCTTTCCACCTACACAAGCAAGAAGATTAAGAAAGACACTGGCCTGCATTCTGGCAAGGAGAGACTACTTGTTTAAGGAACCACCCCTTGGTAAGATCGCTTTTTTTTTTTTCCTTGCCCCACCCCCCTGTACTTCAAACATTTTTAAGCCTTTAGAAACCTGAATTCTGAAGAAACTGTTCTTTTCTCCTTTATTTTATTTTTAATAGGTAGTGGACTAACCTGAAGAACAGAACCTTTATTAGCAAACTGAAGATCAAGGGTTTTTACTGAAGGTATTAGTCACCATGGGATTT
Organism: Hypocryptadius cinnamomeus; assembly: GCA_013400635.1. Classification (NCBI taxonomy): domain Eukaryota; kingdom Metazoa; phylum Chordata; class Aves; order Passeriformes; family Zosteropidae; genus Hypocryptadius; species Hypocryptadius cinnamomeus. The sequence goes on from VYZP01053537.1 coordinate 35,284, forward strand.
TTTGGCATTTATGCAGACTGAAGGCATTGCTTTAGTGTTGCTCTGGTTTCTTACTTCCCAACCTATTCTAACTGGCAATAAATTAATGTTCCATAAATCTTTCTAGCCCATAGTGGTAACTGCTAAATGGTATCACTGTCTTTATCTTGACCCACAAGATTCTCCATCTTATTTTCTTCCCTCATCCTGTTGAGGAGGAGGAGGAGGGAGAGAGTAGCCAAGTGGGCATCTGGCAGCCAAGCAAGGTCAACCCATGTCAGAATGCAAGATTAAAACAAAGCCTTCAGGAAAAGGACTCCCCTGCCCCCCTTGTGTGCATTGTCTCTTCCTCTTTGGTGTAATGATAAGATTGTCACTACCTGCCCTGAAAACCATCACCACCACTATGTTTTCTGCCAGCAGTGACCAGTATCCAACATTCAGACTTCTTCTTGTGTCTCTGATTATCTTAGGAATTACCTTCTCAAGGTCATTCCTTGTTTTCAGCCCCTATAGCTTCTCCTCTTTGACCTCAGTTTATGCTGAAATAATTACAGAAGTCTTTAATGCCTGGGCACTGCCTAATAATTCAGCTGATTTAGATTTGCATATAATTTATTAGTCACAAAGAAAGAAAGAAAGGTGGAGCTAATTACTTCATCAAGTTTTCCCGTGCAGACGGAATAACCTGTCTTTCTTTATTGCCTCCATAAAAATACAATAGTCTAATGGACTAATTCTATTATAATTCTGTGTCATTTTAAGTCATTGATGGGTTTTTGTAGGATTTGTGAAATGAGTAATTTCACAGGCAAAGAAACCAACAGACCAGGACACAAATCAGGAAGTTCAGATTCTAGCTCCATCTCAGCTATCCATTTCAACAAATGATTATTGCTGCATTTTGTGATGAAATACCTTATTTCTTCGTGACTTCAGTGTTTAGTTTTGTGGTTTCTCTGGTTTAACTCTCGATTCTTCAGAGTTAAATTGATTTTTTTTTTGAGTTTTGCCATAGTTTTATAAAGTTCCTGATTTTTTTCCATAAAATTTAATTTATATATATGTAAATGAAAAAAAAAAGGTTTTACTTTCCTAAGTCATACTCTTATCCATCATCCCCTTCATCTTTACTGTGTATTTTTTTAATTGGTAGAGAAATGAGCTAGCACACAAAGAAGTCAGCACTTCTGATAAATTCAGCGAAGTCTGGTAGAAGTCCTAAAGGCTCACACTTTTCCAGACAGAGCTAATATTCTGTCTGGAACAGCTCCCAAAACAGGCATGTTTTAACAAGTACAACTATGATTAAGCTGAATTGTGAGATCAGAAGTACGTAGGGTACTAGAAGTACATGGTTTCAACTTTATTCAGAAAGGGAAACAAACATAGGTGCAAAATCCTCCTAGAATTTCTTGAGGCCCAGTCCTATTTACAAAGAAGGAAGCCAGCCTTGCTGAACGAAGTGATCAGTTGTCCTTGTCTCCAGCCACAGAGAATGTGATGGGCAGCTACGGGGGTTTCAGAGGGCATGGGGACTCCGGCAGCCTGCATGGTCCTCTGAGGTGGGGTTTTGGATGTCTGTGTCCAGGTGGTGTCAGCATGGGTGGCCCCTGAGAGAAGAGGCCCGAGCAGCAGGGTGGGCATTTTCCAGCCAGCCAAGATGAACCCATTCCATGTGGGCAGTTCCTTTCCATGACAGACAGGCCACTGTCCCCAGAGCCCAGAGCTCACAGGACAGCTAGAGCTGCAGATAGTTCCTTTCTTTTCCTGATGTGTTTTCCAGCACAGACATCACAAGGATAAGCCTGTGGTATGATTTTTCCATGACAAAGATATCCCAAGTCACTATGGAAACAGACTATATGCCCCCACAGGCCCTACTTGCCAAAGCATGGTATCCTTGCTGTGAGAGAAGGTAGGAAGAAGAAGCTTTTCTCCATTAAAAATGCCTTCACCTTCCCCTTGCAATGTGCAATACCAAACACATCAAACAGCTCTTCTGAAAGAGACTTATCTTTTCCTCATGGTACAGTCAATACGAGACTTGTCTCCTCACCCTCTTCTCCAGAGTCCATCCTAGGCAAGCAAGAGAGGATATAAGCATTCCCAGTGCCAGACTATCATCAGGACAACGTGAGCTGTGTGAGAGCCCACAGGCTCAAGAGCAGGCTGGACAAATTTATGGGCTATAGCTATACCCAGAGTTATTAAAGAAAAAGGCAACACTTCTGGTTGTGGAAGTGCCTGAGCCAAATGGTGGAGAATGGAGAACGTCTGCAGGGAGCACTACGAGATGCTCTCCATACTCATACCAGTGCTGGAGAGAGACTCCTAAGCTAGGTGGCCTGGTAAAGCTCTTCTTCAGTTCTTTTTATGGCCACTGTTGAACAAAATCTTTTCCAAATTTTACAGAAGCTAGGTAAAAGTCCTAAGAAAGCTGTTTTCTATGAATCAAGTCCTTGGCACAGCCTTTCCCTCTTCTAGCAATAGTTGCATGACTATTATGTCAATTTTCCATCGTCACATTCATACAACTTGCCTCAAAGGGAGAATTAATAGAACAAGTCCAGTTGTCTCCTGGCAACTATTTTATGTAAAGAAAATATGCCTTTCTAACATAGAGGTTCTGTGTAGATCAAATGCATTTTTCAAGGTTCTGAAAAGCATTTGGGAAAAATATTACAGCACAGGAGACACCTCTGCTAGTTATATGACACTTTCCTTTTGTTTTACAGGTCAGGATTGAATGGTTCAGAAGGAATAGCTTCAGACGACATTTAATCTACTTTTAGGACTATATATAAAAGTGTTACACTTTTATATAAAATGGAAATGATGGATAGAAACTACTATCTGTCTAGCTAAATAGTTGATTCTAACTGTCTTTCCTCTGTATCATTGTACTATGTCATGGATCAAGATCAGAAAAGTTAGAATTTTTCTCATTTCATGAAGGTAATTTTGTCAAAATGATATTTTTGGGGGTTTTAACTACTAATTGAACATGCACAGTCATAAAAACATGCCAGAGGAAAGAATAAAAGTCTTATTTTTACCATTTTTTACCACTTTACCATTGCTCTTTTACTATTTCCTAGTTCTACATAAAATTTAGTCATTCACTCCATAATCAGATTACCCAATTAGAAGATGTAGTGTTTCTAATAATTGCAGAAGAATACAGAATACTATGAATGTTTTCAGGCTTCTAGAAGCATTGAAATGACCATGGAATGCTCAGACTTAAACAGTACATTGACACAGTGTTTCTAATGATTTTATATAATATTATTTTTCCTTTTTTTTTTGTGAACTTCATAACTTTTCCAAAGATGCCTGGAAAATGGAGGAGGCTAAGAAAACTACCTTACCTCTGTTAAGATGCTGTCTGAACCAGCACATTGAATTATAATAGGTTCTCAACTTGAAAATTTGCATTAATTGCTAGGACAACAAATCTAACTTTGTGATCAGTTTGGACAAGGACCTATCTGCCACTGACTGACCTCCCATCAGCTGTCCATTGCTAAAGCAAACACAAGTCAGCGCTACTCAACATAATTCTCACAAGTGCAAGATAACACAGATGGAAGTTAAACCTTAATCTACCCACTCTCCTTTGTGATACCACATCTGAACAAAGTGATATATTTTGAAAAGACTCCTCAGGACCATTGATTTAGTGACTTATACTTTATTAGTTCTGTACATTTCTGAATGTTTTGCTCAACAGAAAAAAATTTCAAAACACAGTTAAAATTTCTTAAGACATCATCATGACACTAAAGAGCCTTTAGAAAGACCAGTATTTTTAATATATATTAATATATATTTTATCATCAAATATTTTATCCTTCCCAATTATCTGTGTTTTGGTATGCTTTCTTTGCCAATAGAAGTTAATCTGAAGGAAGTTTTTAATGGTCTTTCTAATAGCCAGAGAGAGTAATCTACAGTCTCACTTCAGAACCTTAACACAAAAAGCTGTTAACAAATGATTATAATAATAGAATTATTATTGTTGCTAAGCACAAGGATCATTTTTATATGTAGTTTCATTATCTGGTTTTCCTATGATATCTTTTAAAGTTAAACATACTTTGAAGTAAAAAGGTTATAAAAATCATAAACACCAGGCTGGGAAAAGCCACAGCGCCATTAAGTCAATCCTTGGCTATTCTGTCTGAGGAACTGACAGAGCTGGACCTTTGGGATCATCAAATCTGCTGTTTGTGGTGAGCTGCATGATCATATGGATTCCATAGGTCAGGATCCACAGTAAAATTATAGATGTCACCAAGCCCATCCAAATTCCAGGAGTGAAGAAACCTGTACAGTCACTTGCATAGGAAAACTGGTTGTTTGTAACATTGAAGCCTTGAATCTGAAAATGAGGAAAGGTAGATAGAAGAGTGCAATTAAGCACAGTCCTTACTTTCAGGATATATGTAGTAATTATAAAAACCCACAGCTTTTAACTATCAATCATACTCTCTGCCCATTAAAAATAGAGTGAGAACAAAAATTTCTGCAAAACAATTTTCCAGATCTCCTTTTCACCCAGGAAATTAAAGATGTAGAACCCATTTCTTTGGCAAGCAGTAGGTTCCCCATTTCAGAAATTTGTATTACTTATAGAAGTAAAGTCCCAGAGGGGAGGTGTGGTCAGTATTCTGCATTCACTGTATTCTGATCAGTATTCTGTATTCACATAATCAGTATTATCAGTATTCACTGATGATTAGCTCTATGACCACTTCAGAACCAGGAAACTCAAAGCACTCAAAGGCATGAGAGTTAAGACTCCTCAGATCATGAGATTTGTTGAAATAGTCTGAGAGTTTTAGCTAATAGCTCCTTGACAGACAAAATTCCTAGAACCTACTTTAAAACACATCTAATAAACATGACCTTTTTTGGCTGAGTTTTAGTGAGAGTTCAAGGAGAAAAAAGTTGTGAAATCTTTCTTCCTCCCTCTTTGGAATTCAAAGACTCAAAACAGAAGGAAAGGCTTGCTTTATTGAGATATGGGACATGTGTTGTCTATTAACGTATAAAACCTATATAAACTTTTCCAGCAGTTAGAAAAGTTTGTAATATCTCTGGTTTGACTGAATTCACAATGTCTACCACTGACTGTCCTCCGACCATATTATTTTCCTCAGAAAAATTAACCAATTTGGAGACATATTCTCTGTCTGGATCCCAATTGTACAAAAATATCAACAAACTGCATTCCTTTGAGACCACTGACTTCCTAGAAATTTTGTTCAAACCAATCAAAGGATTAGAAAACTATGAAGAAAGGGAAGACAATCCCCCCTCTACAAACATGCACATAATGGCATAGGCACTGATTCCTTTAGAAGGAAGGGAACAAAACTGGTGGAAGAAGAGGAAGGGAAGAATTAATCTGATTCATTTTGATTCATTCTTAAATGATTTTATAAAGAAAAATGAAGACTGGGATTCTTATACATTTACAGAATCTTTGAAATGGGTGTGTAAGGAAAGCACCAAATATCATAAACCCACTGGTAAAGAAACGACATGTTAAAAATTACTATTTCCCATAAAATATCATCAAATAAAATTTTAAAAGGATTATTTTATTTAAATCACTTCTCTCACCCGGCAATAAGCAAGAAAGCAGAAGATCATGGATTTCTACTTTTATGTGTTCCCAAACCATGATTATTCTATGATTTACAATACAATAAATGGAAAGCTTGAGTATATTTGTGGTAATAAAAGAGTTTGTACTTCCTAGAAAAGGTGTTGGTACAAACCGAACAAATCTACCACGCAACAAACACACCAGTAAACACTCTGGGTTTGTATTCAGGCATGGCTCAGGTCCCTAAAGTTAATGTTCATGTAATATGTGTGTTATGAGCAATGACCTTCCAGAATGGTGATTAATAAAACTGACATAATGTGAGGAACTTAAGGCTCTTTAGATAACGTGGAGATGAAGACAATTTTAGCAATTCAACGTTTTAGAAGAATCTTTCCAAGTCAAATCATGGTAGCTAACTCGCAAAGACGGTCTGGTTTCACCAAAGGTGCTCACACTTCTGATCAAAGCAGGACTGGTGAACATAAGCTGCAGGGCTGGACAGTTATTTGCACAGTTTTAGAGAATACATGACTGCAAAAGCCTTTGCTTGTTAAGCCACTGCTTTGACCACAAGTGAGAATGTGAATAGGAGTCATGAAATGTAACCTGAAAGACTTATTGAAAATAAAACCAGACAGAAGGTGATTATTTATGTCATTTGTGTTCAAAAAAATGGATTGAAATTCTGGAAAACCATACACATTTCCTATCACATTTACAAGGACTCCCTGAAGTACTTAACACATATATTCAGTTTAGAAGGGCTTTGCCACTCCTGATTTAGAGCCAGAAATACTGAAATTTATTATTTCAATTCTAGTGGTCTTATATATTTTTAAAACAGCATTATGCTTATTGAACCATCTAGGTGAAAGATTCAATTGTACATTCCTAAAATGCTATGTCTACTTTTAGGAAGGAGATAAAGAATATGCTGGGTTATTTTATTGTTTTTCTGAAGCTATATAATTTCTGTGGAGATGTTAGATACCAGGCAAAAAATGAGAATCTTAGCAGCATATATAGAAAAGTTAAAAATACTTACATGTAGTTCTCTATTATTTATGAATGCAAAAGTCTTTTGCATACAGGCCTTTGTCCAGTGGAAGTTTTGATTTTGGTGTTTAGAGCAGTCATTTGTCTTGATTATACAAGTCTGTATTTACTGTTAATTTTTAAATGTTTTTGAATGTAGATTTCTCATCATATGGCCTTTGACAAAAACTTCAAGTAAAATATGCTGTGTTCATGGCTCTTAAGTGCACACCAAACTTCTAATTTTTGAACTTTGAGATATTTTCGTTACAAAGAATCAAAATATTCTTGATTTTGAATTTTTTGGCAGTTTTTCATGGGTTTCAAAGTACTTCTGAAGTGCACATACTAAAGGAAAGCAGTGTTTTTGCTGGCAGCCTCCTCTTCAACTTCATTGACAAACATGAGATCCTCAAAAGCACAAAATGTATCATGGTAGAACAACCATTCCTGTAGCAACAGCAACCAACAAAACCCCCACCAAACCCAGAGCAGGTTTGGTGCTCTGCAGAGGTCTGGTGACACCCTAGGCTGTGACCATGCCTAGCCAGCATCCCACAGAGCTTCTTTTAGATGGTGGTGAGTGAGGCACCTCCAGAACTGAAGTTAAAGGCTACACCTGTTCAACCTTGCCTAGGAAGAAGCAAGGCTTCCCTGTGCAGCTGCCGTTCCTCCTCTATTACTGCAATTCAGCTTCCAGGACCCAGCCTTGCAAAGTGCAATTGTGCCAGTTAGATTGGTATTGGATCCTGGTTTCTAACTCACTGCATAACATTGACATGAAAATCATGTTTCTCAGTTTCAGGAACAAGATTTTGTGCTGGCTGCAACTACTGAGCACATCCCACATGATTTTTTCACCATGCAATAGAGTTTGGGGGTTTCTAAACCATATGCAATAACAAAGACTGATATTGAGATCACTTTTCAGTATGTATCAGTGGAAGATACCTGGAAAAGTATGGTCTAGGTCAGATAGAACTTGGAAATAAGCCCAGAATGGTGACCTTCTGCTTTCTCACACCACAGAAGAATATCAGACTGGGAGTTTTCAGGTTGTGTTCTATGTTTAGGATTTGATCAGAGAAATAGCCCTTTCTCAGGAGGAACTGGAGATTCTGTTGCCTGAACAGTGGAAGCAGCTGCTATTCCAAATCAATAAGGAAGGTGGGAAACCACTACTTCTACACTTGGTTAAGACCACAATGAAAGGATGCCTACTAAGGTTGGATCAAGGCCTATTTAAGCTTTAAGAAGGCAGTAATATCAGTGCACATAGAAACTGACAAAAAAGATAGATGGTAAGTACACACTTTGTAATTTCATAGGTCATGTCCTTTCATATCTTAGTGATGTGAAAGCCTAACTCCCCAGAGTTTACTAGGCAAAGTACAGTTGCATGAACTATGGTATTTTCAGGTCTTTACAAAAAAATATCATAAAGAACCTTCACAACATTAGTATGTATTGCAACATTGTTTCTCAAAAAATTGTGAGACATGATACTGGAATTTGTGGAAAATAAATCTAAGTACCAATGGTCTTTCTGTAAGATTTCCATTGCTTAAGCAGAAGTGTCAAGTCTGGAGTCAGATTATTGAAATTTGGTTTGTTATCAAAATTATAGATACAATTATATCAGCATTTGTATCCAGTTATCGTGGGGTTAACTCATGTTTGATAAATAGAGTACAGTTTGGAATTATTCCTATTATTGTCATGATCTCTTCCATCAAAGAGATCCCTTAGTGAAATATTGTTTTAAGATATAAATGCTGTTATGCTTCTCTTAAGTCAAGAGCAAAGCTCAAAGGAGTAAAGGTGTAATCATCTACACCTCACTTATGCAGTCTTAACTACTACTAAATAAGCAGAAAAGCTATGTGTCATTTAAAAAAAGCCATCTGCCTTCCTTCTGGGTCACACAGGAACTAGTACCATTCCTGATGGAAGTCTATGGCAAACGTCCCATTAAATCTAGTTGCACTGGGCTTTGTTTCTATCTTCAGGAGTACAGACAGTCCATGTCAGCAGCCACACTAAGCTGTACTTTCCTAGGTAAACAAAGCACCAAGAAATCAAATAAAAACAAAGTAAGCAGCATAAAGCCATCCACCTAAGAGGCCCCTGTTTCCAAGAGCAGCCCAATTCATTAAACAGGCATGAGGACTTAGCCATTCTTTGCCTGATTAAGCGCATTTGGTTTAACTGGGTTTTCTTTCTGTGGACAACTTCATAGTTTTGTTTTTCAAAGCTGTTCTTTCATGTTTTCCTTGTTCAGCAACTGGCCTATTTTTTACCCCTCTACTGAATAGCTCACCTAGGGAAACAGCTTTTCTTTTATGTTTTCCCTCAGGCTGGAATGAAAGTTAGGGCGTTATGAATGTGTGTCATTCACCACCTACAATAGCAAGTAATAGTTCTTGGAGTTATCTCTGAAATGGCAACACATACTCACTTGCAACTCGGAAATGAAAATATCCCAATTTTTTGCCTCATCGTTGGATGGAACCAGCCTTGCAGGATAGAGATTGCTTGTTCCCACCAGCTGACAATGAAATGAATACTCTGCAGGGGCAGAGATGCCAGAAACACTAAAGTTAGCTAACTTTTCTCCATCTTGTACAATCTCAACTAAATCTAAAGTGGACCATCTTCTAGCCGAGACTTCATAGAACTTGTTGGTCATTAAAAACCTAGGAACACAACAGAGGACAAAAAGAAAAAGTCAAAAGGTTAGAAGGAAAAAAATTAATATACATTTGATAAAGTAACAGATAAAGGCTCACTGTTGCTGGCTGCAAACATCGTAGCTGATGACGACATGGCCTCCCATGTCATTAAGATTGTTTCAAGTGAAGAGGTTCTATGAATGTGTTTACTACTTAGAGTTTCACCTCACAAGCACAGCTTTCTATAACGGTGGCAGACAAGAAGGAAATGCAGTTTCATTCTTCAAGGGCTTCTGCCAGTGCTGTATTTAATCAGTTACCAACAGTTTATAATAAATGGAGGTGAAGCTGAGAAATTGTCAGTAAGACTGCAGGGGCTTCGAATAAACATTTTACGGAATTTTTTGGAAAACTGCTTTTCTGATAGGTACAGTCATGATAGCCATTCTAATTTAGCATTGCAATTCTTTCTTGGCTCAAATGCCTAAATGGCAATTTCCTTTGCAAAGGTCTGAATTTGGCATAGAAGACAGATCTTTCTCTCACTGGTGGGTCAGGAGCGATTGCCAGCTCTAGTTTCACAATTTGAAGTAGGCTCGGCACAAAAAATTAGCTTATTTTTAAAACATCTATGTACGTGTAGTATTGCAGCAGTTTATAATCATGGAATTTATGTTACTACCAATGCAGTCTGAACAGCTCCCAACAGACATAACTGAGAACATCCAGACATCCAGAAGTACATTCTGATCCTTTACAGATCAGGACTATGTGCTACTCTTTACCAGTTTTTATACAGTTACTTTCAGGCATTCAAGCTATTTCATAAGGAAATTATAAGCCTTTACCCCTAGTGTACATTGTTTGATACTTTAACCCTACTTGGTCAATGCATGTATATCTCTACATAATTTGCTGATGATTTCTTTTGATTATTGGTAACCACAAAAGATTTAGAAGACAAATCTATTTATCAATAAATAAGACTTGCTACAAAATGAAATATTCTAATATTTCTGTCCACAATGGGTGACACTGTATGTTCACTTTAAAATTTGAAGTAATAACTCAGATGCAATTATGATTGGTTAGAAAAAAAAAAATAGTCATCTTAAATGAGGCACAATATAAACTATTTTATGTTCCGTAGGGTATATGTACACAGAGAAAATATTCTCTCTGTAGAATATTGCTTGTTTGTTCAAATTAGTTACTTTCTATATTGTGTCATCCACACAGCATAGAATCTAACCACAAATAATTATTTAAAAAAATATTTATTAATAATCAGTGGCTTTTGATTCAGGTAAGTTCAGGAACCTCAAGAGTTTCAAAATGCTTAGAAGGAATTCCAGAACACAGTGTCATTGAAGTGAAAAAAGGATGTTTTGATGTTTTGTCTTACGGCATTCTTTGTGTTTTAAGCCTGAACAGTTCTACCAAAAAAACATTGAGCTGCAAGCATCAGTGAAAAAGAAAAAAAAAAAAAAAAGGAATTCCATCCGGTCCACATTTACAAATATATATAGAAAATATTCTATTCTTATACAGTTACAAAATTAACTTGATATTGTTGCTAGAAGAAAGGAAACTTTTCCTGATGTACAGTACAATCTGAACAGAATTTCCATGGTGCCCCAGTAGCAATGCTATACGCACTAGCTGAAAGCCAGTTATAAACACTGAGAAGATTATTTAAATGTTTATGACAATCACAGAGGCTGGGTGTGGTCTGTATTTTTGCTGATAAGATGAGAAAAGTGGTAAAGAAGGAAATTCCTTTTAAACTGACCATATGAACAAAAAGCTTTGTAAGGCCACGTATGTGAATACAGTCTAAAATGACTTTGAAGGGAATGCTGTCTCTTCATATTACACCAAAGACTTAAATGTTGTGTAACTTGCAGACTTACGAGAATTACCATTCTAACTGGTTAACTAGTTGATCACAGTTAACTTAGTAATGAAGGCTGTTATCCTTAGCATTTTTCCAAACAACTAACAGTGAATAGCCTCCAACAAGCCCACACTTAACTGATAACGGATGTAAATATAGTTCATTAAAATACAAGAAGAAAAGGCATTCAAAAAACAAAAATCTATTGAATTACTTAATTTAGTTCAACATTTTCTCAAATGAGTAGATAGCAAATAGAGCACATTACAGCAAATTAATCATACAGAGCATAGAGAGAACAAAGGTTTTATCTTCAGAACTGAAAGTACCTTGGCTTCTTAAGGAAATGTTACGTTTGTGTTAAACATTAGAGACAATTATGTACATTAGAGACATTATGTACTTTATGTATGGCGGCACAAAAAAATTCCTGGTCGTGGGCCAGGCTCCCTTTGTGCCAGAAAACTGTATGAACTCTGAATGCCACCACCACAGATCATATCTCATGTGGCTAATCATTACAAGCACAGGTATTTCTGAAGCGGAAGACAGCTAGAATTACTGTTTCAAATATTCAAAGAGAAACACAACTGTTGAGCAAAAGACTTTAAAACACATTTTTTGGGTCAGCTCTGTTCTGTTCTGTACATTGAGCAGCAACAGCAGTCAAGTATGTATCAATGTAAGTTTGGAATACTAATGTTGTGCACTCCCATTCACTTTGGAACTTTTTCCCAGAGAAAATGACAGACAAGTGCTTGAACAGTTGGATCAGTTTATGCGAGAACTAAGATGGTGCTTCTTCCAGCAAAGGACTACTGCCCACTGCTCCCACTCCTGCTGCAGTGCTGCAGCAGTAGCTTACTTTCCTAACACTCTCACAACAAAACTCTACAACCACTCTCTTACAGCTCAGCTCCCAGTGCAAGTGCAGGAGGATGAGTGAGACTGTAGCTGTTGCTAGAGAGAGCAAGAGAGAGGTGCCAGCTGTGTGCCTGCACAGGATGAAACAGCAGCTGCAGCTGTCAGTGGGAGGTGGGATGTGACCAGCTGCTCTGTACGTGGGCATAGACTGGTGTTCGTAACGGGGGCAGCCTCTGGATCCTGCTCAGCTCATGCTGCTGAAGTTAGAACCTATTTTATTGAAGAATAAACTGAGCTACTTGAACATGGTCCTCTCTGGAGTCACTTTCAAGATATGTTATCCTACACTTAAGTAAAAGGCCTTTACAGAGGCAAAAAGTGCAGTCATGGCTCTCAGCTCTGTTCCTTCCACCTCTCTGCCCAGCTTGTGTCCTGTTTGTTAAGGCAGACCATTATCTTAGCAAGCTGTAATCTTAAGAAAGAAATCAAATCAATATGAAGCAGAGGGGAAAACAGAGGTTGTAACATATCTCTATGGATTTTAGAAGCTCTGACAAGAGACATGCTGAGATACATAAGGTGAATAAAGTGTTAGCGAACCATGAAAAAAGTCAATGGCTTGTTCTGTTCCATGTTACTCTGTTCCATGTATCTTATTATTTGCATTACATAGCATGCCCTGCTGTATTATGGTAGATAACAGAGGCCTAAAATGACACTATTGTCCCATCAAGTGACAATCCAACAGAAAACTAAAAATAATCAAGTGAGTCTTTAGAACTATTGTTAATTTATAAAGGCTCTGAGGTGTTATGGGTTGGTACCAGCCAGCAGCCAAGGACACATTTAGCTGTTTGCTCACTCCCCATGTTCAACAGGACAGGAGGGAGAATGGAAAGAGCAAAAATGAGGAAACTTGTGGGTCAAGATGAAGACAGCTTAATAAGTTAAGGGGAGAGGGGAAAAAAGCAATAAAGAGGCAGTCAGTCTCTATCTCCCACATACAGGCCAAGGCATAGTGAAGGTCCAAGAAATGGCTACCCTGGAAGCCACTCCATACATTCTTCCTCTATTCCATTTTATATTTCTAAGCATCTGTGTCATAAATAAAAACCGATCAATTTAGACATATTTGTGTTTATTTGCTCTGAAGGTCCATTAAAAACCTGGATCACACATGGCTCAATGGAATAAATCCAAATCTCCTGCAAAACACAGCCAGCCTATGCTACTCTTATTTGCTTGGCATGAAAACATCCAGGACCTTACCTGAGCTCTCTTTTCAAGTCCTCACCTATTGTGGAGCCTGAGTTTCTTATTCCAGCTTCAAGGGCTGTTTATGCATTTTGGTATTTAGCTATAATGTGTTCAAGCAGAGGCACAGGTCAAGAAAGACTCTGTGAATATTTCTGCCTCTACTACAACAGGCTCAAAAGATATAAATTTTTTTCCTGAAAAAGAAAGAAAACATGAACCATTCACCTTTTGTACTGGCATTTTCGTTTAAATTACAGTTTGTCTGCAGAGTTGCTTCAAATTTCTTCTCTCCAGATGCAACTAAGATTCATGACCACATTAAATTTCTCATCCAATAATTAATTAAAATGATAAGTTTTTAACAAACAGATTACTAAATATAATTCTAAATAATCTTCACTAAATCCATGTGTGCACTAACATCACATTTGATCTTCTGCCAGCTGCAGAAAATGAAATCTAAGATAAACGTTTCAACTGACAAAGGATTTTGTCTCTATAGTACTGTCTCAAGGTTTTCAATTGGCCATTGTACAGTTAAGTGAAGCCTGTTGACTACTAAAGGAAAAAACACCTTTAAGATCTAGCTGTGAACTAGTTTTGAAGCACGGTGTCATGCTCCATAGGATGCTTCATGATTTGTACTATTTTTTTGGAACTGTAATTTTACTAAA
>VYZP01053547.1:0-34884 GCA_013400635.1 Hypocryptadius cinnamomeus
AGTCTCTGGTATGATGGCTCAAATGATGCAATGGAGCTTGGAAAACCAAAACCACTACCAAATCTTATTTTTTGAGAGATTTCCTATTCAGAAAAGAATATTTAAGTGTGTGTCAAACTTCTTTCCTGAAGCAACACTTAGTACTCCCCAAAAACCTATGAATTAAGAGTCAGGACCAAAATTGAAAGCATTTTCTCACATTTTTGCCTCCAGGCATGCAAAGTTCCCATTCAAAACCAATGTATGTTTTGCCTCAGTAATAATTGAGCAGACCGTAAGGATTTGGCTGTAGATGAATAGAGCTTTCTAAGAATAAATAACAGGAGGTTCAGTCCAACTTGAAAAGGGAAAGAACAACACATTCTTCAAATTATACTTGTCTACGTACCTTTGCAATTTCCATCAGAAGATAAATGTGACAACTTCCAGACACTTTTGCTAATCTTGGCACCAGTATCACTGGAAAATATTATTTGAACATTTTTCTCTCTTTAGGCCTTTGGCCTTAGTCAGTCCTGTGGGAACTGAATAATTTGATATTTAACAATATTGAGGTGTATGAATTGTTTAGTTGAATGCCCCACACATCAAAATAAAGTTCTCATCTCTGAGGGTAATATTAGAGATCAAGCCTGGGAGAAAACAAAACAAAACAAAACAAAACAAAACAACAACAACAACAACAAAAATCTGCTTTGGAAAATGCATCTAACTATTTGTCTAATATATGCAGCATCACTCTGAGAAGTGTTCTTTCAGGAACAGTCATAGAATATGTTCCTGGTCTCCTAATAACAAGCAGAGATTTTTTTCTTTAACATTGGGTTAATGTAGGAGAGGTTTTGAGGTAATCAAGTCTCCTACTTCCAGTAAAAAGCAAAGGTTCATTGACTGAAAACCAACTAAAAAGCCACTTTAAAGACAGAAGACCTATATTTATTCAATTACTCTGTAAAGTTGATTTTCATCTTGTGCAGAAACAAAGGATGTGAAAAACCAGATTTTACAAAGCCCTCCACTACAACATTTGAGAAGGGAGCATTATAGCTTTGTTTATTTATGGATCACAATTTCTCCATAGTTGCTACTCACTATATTTATCAGTTACAAAATAATGATCTTGTTTTGGGGAATACAGATGCTTTTAGGAGGACCTTCTTGTAGCCGAGAGATTTTTTTTCCTCTCTCTTTTCAGGGGATGGACAGCAGCATGCTTGGAGGAGTTAATCTACTAATAGCCGTGGGTGCCATCATCATGATCCTTGGGTTCCTCGGGTGCTGTGGTGCTGTAAAGGAGAGCCGGTGCATGCTGATGTTGGTAGGAAAGAAAAACATTTGTCTACCTTTAGCAGGCACAGCTACATATGATGGATAGAGTCCTTGCAGGTAGTATCAAATGAGGATGGGAACCTTTTAATTTAACCAAAAGCATGATTATAATCCTGTGTTTTCTTTGCTCACCTTGAGTTTGGGCCCCTTCTAAATTCTGTTGTGGTAAAAATTATGGTTGGTCTCATCAGCAAGAAGACAGGGTCCAGAGAGACTTGGGTATGTCACTCACTAGCTTTTTTTCCATCCAGCCTTCATCAAAGTTCCCTCCATCAGCTTTCACCCATTACCTATCCTATTTAATTTTCTAAACTCCTAGTTGCTCTCTTTGCTGGTTCACCTAGAATGTCCTCCCTGTCCTCCTGCCCAGCTCTCACCTACACACTGTTATCATGACACTGTTCTGGTGTGTGCCTTGTTTTGATCACCAGCTGAGCACACTCTGTCTTGAGCACTAGTTTTTCTTATCATCAAAGAAGAAATAGTTGGAGCAGCTCTGACTGGAAAATCATTCTACCTACATGGTTATTCAAGCACATGAAAGACAAGTATTAACTTATATATCACCTTGGTCAAAAGTAATATAGTTTTCTACCCCTTTTGTTTTTTCCCAGTTTTTTATTGCACTGCTTCTGATACTGATCCTTCAGGTCACAGGAGGTATTTTAGGAGCAGTGTACAAATCTAAGGTACAGTATTATTCTATATTTTCATTGATGTCTTCATATAGTTTTATTTCTTCTCAAAAAATTGCAATATATTTTAACTTGCAGGTTGAAGAAGCCTTTGACCTTACTCTAAGTGGAAGTGTGAGTGCACTGCAAAGTACTACAGGAGAATATAAAGAGTATCAGGAAGATTTCCAGAAGCTGGAGAAACAGGTAATTAAACAGTAAAAAAATGAAGGGGTTGTTGCTATCTGTCTCATCTTTGGTACCTGTCTCAGCTTCATTTTATGACTACTCTGCTGCAGATTTGAATTTCGTTCCCTGGGGATGGGAAAGGGCCTGACTTAAAGGCAAGTCAAAACACCACAGAAGGGACTCCTGCTCTCTTGATAGGACAGGGTCTTCCTGTGGTGATTTCTTTGTACAATAGAACTGTCTATAAGAGCAATGAAGCAAGGACACACCACATGCAAGTAAGACTAACAGTTAGCTAAACTCTTTTAGGAGAGGACTGCACAGCCCTTTCTTACAGCTTTCCATTCTGAAGGAACATTTATCCTTCACCATATTCCAAATAAGGACTCTCCAGTACTTTTAAGGAAAGCTTACCCCAGGGATTAGGAAAACATCAGGAGTGTATTTAATTTGGAATATCCTGCTGCTATGAAGTCATTAAATGCCGTGCTTCAGAGTGTTAGAAGAAGGAAGAAAATACAATGAGAAGTTTATTTTTATTGTGTTTGCACTTTTCCTGGTGCCCCCATCCTGCAAGACCTAGATGGTGGATGCTTAGTGTGAGCTTGCTCCTGGGTATCTCACAGAGAACACCCTGGAATCTCATTGATGGCATCGACAGCACACACCCCCTCCCCTCCTGCAGGTACCTGGGTCTGTACATTGACAGAACGCCTGCTGTTCTGGTTTTTTAGTCCCTAATGGGTGATTACTTTTATGGATTGACATAATTTTAATTTTTATGTTTTTAAAGATCGCTGTATGAAAGAAAACCAAACAAGGAACAATATTTAGGTGTCTTATGTTACGTCCACTTCTCCTTCCCCATTCCATCTCCAGCCTTGTCTTCTGCTTCTGAGACAGCTTATTCCTTCTGGTATAACAAGCCCTCTGGAGAGATGAGCAAAATGAAAAATCCCATAATTACTGCATTAATTTTTAAATGTAGCAGGACTGGTGTATTATGTCCCACAGCCTTTGCTTTTATACAATATTATGTGGATATTTCCAGCTGCTTTTTAATAGAAGGTGGACCTCAAGCCCAGGTTTGCACCTCTGAGCTTTCATGGCTTGAATATAGTGGAACATGAAGTGAAACTGCACCTGGATTAGGTTTCACAAACCCCAAATGGAGCCCTGGTCTCCCCAGTCCATTTCCAATTTAAATAGATAACCATCATGCAAAGAGGTTATTTTTCTAGATTTCAGAGTTTTATGTGCCTGAATTTTACATTTCTGGCTTTTCAAGATGTGAAATATGGATGTTACTGGAGCTGGCAACTTACCTTCTGCAAGTACAACCTACAGAAAGGAGGCTTGATTTGAAAAAAATACTATACCCAGTGCTCTAGTTCCATTCTGGCACTGATAAATACTAACTTTATAGTATGTTAATGTTTTTTGAGCATTTTATACTGATATTTTGGTATTTTTTCTCCTATCTCTTCTTTTTTTAAAAAAACCAAAACGTATGCACTTACATTCTTACAAATGGTATAGAAATGTAAAGGGTATTTGAGACATACCAATTTGGGACAACTTCCTCATTGAAAAAGGTGAAATAAAATTTGGTTTTTTTTGTTTCTTTCATCTCCCTCATCTACTTTCTTTAAACTGAAAATTACATAATTTTTAACTGTTCTCCACATTTACTTTTTTCTTGCAGTACCAATGTTGTGGATTAAAGAATGGACCTGAAGACTGGGGACAAAATTTTGACAAACAAAAAGACATCTGTCAGTGTGAATTAGAGAAGCCATCATCAGACCTCTGCATCAACTATAAAGGCAGATACATCTATAAAAAAGTGAGAAAAATGTTCACTCCTCTTTCCAAAGAGCCAAGTTTTAACCCAAGGTTATCTCTGGTGACTGGCCTAGTCATGAGTTCTGTATCTTTCTGAAAAGGCAAAGTTTTGCTTTTTCTCTCTTATCCAGAATTATACCCGCGCCATCTGTTAAGAAACGACTTTTCATAACTCTGCTCCTTCCTTTTCTTGAGTTCTCTCCAGTTCAGGCCCTTAGCAATCTGCATGGTTACTGTTGATGCAAATGATTGACTTTGGGGTCAGGGTATGACCCTGGGTCAGAACTGCACACCAGCTACCATTTGGCTCTCGTTCCTCTCTCAGAAGGCTATGCTCCCATCCAGGCTCATTGTGCTAGGAGACATGTTGACTTAGAGACTTTCAAAATGCTAAGGTACATTGAAAATCAAACACATTAAATGCAAGACCTTTGGGGTTTTATAATCCTTTAATAAAAAACCCCACACTCCTTCTGCAGGATCTGCTGGAAAGAAACCTTACATTTTGTAGGATTCATGGCAAAATATTCAAAGAGTGAGTTCTTACTGCTACAGCCTTTTGAAAATCTTAATTAATGTAATAAGGCAAAATATCTGGTGACAGGCAAAAAGAAAGCACACTCAGAAGAGCATCATCTTGTAGACAGTAGAGATCTCAAATGACAAATTCCATGGTTTGCTTGTCTCATTATGAGGAAATCTGGACTCTATGGATATGAAAAATATTTTAAAAGAAATGCACAAAATAATTGAATAGCACAAAGTAATCGAAGTTTTAGAATGCTGGTGGTGCAAATTTTGCCAGTATGCACCTAGCACCAAGCAGAATTTAGCAAATGTCCATTCTGGTTGTATAATTCTCTAATTGCACAGCTCCTTAATCAGGTCCTGCCTGAGCAGTAATTTCCTCCCTGTGTAGTCCCACAGAAGCAAATACTATTTTAAAGCAATGAAACAATCTGGTTAAGCAGAGGATACCAGAATCCAATCTGGAAATAAGATGTATACAAAGAGGGTGTTTTGGCCACACTTTAATGTCTTTTTGGCCTCAGGCAAGCCCTCAAAGGACACATGAGAAGCCATCTGTGAAATTACTGCAGGTGCAAGATATTGCTCATATGAACACACAGATTTCATGGTGATGTGAGATGCTAGTAGAGACATCCAACTCTTCTGATATGGGAAAAAAGATTTGAAATCCAGTGCAGTTATGAATCAGCTGAACTGAGAGATTTTTAGAACTAGAAGGAGAAGACCCACATGTTTATTGTGAGAGAGGAAGTATGGTGAAAAAATGCAACTCTATTTGGGGAGAAGACAGTTGTAGTGTTGTAACAGTAATGTAATTTGGATGTATTTAAGCTGTACTTAGCTTTCCCTCCTGTTTGCAGAAGGAGGATTGTCAGTGCCTAGAGAAGATGTAGTCACTGTAAGAACAAAGGAGAGTAGCTCTGCACAGAACTTCAGCTGTAGAATCATAGAATGGACTCAGTCGGAAGGGACCCATCAAGGTCACTGAGTCCAGTCCCTGGCCCTACACATGACAGCCCGAGAATCACATCACGTGCATGAGAGCATTGTCCAAATACTTCTTGAACTCTGTCAGGTTTGGTGCTGTGATCACTGCCCTGGGGAGCCTGTCCCTATGCCCAGCCACCCTCTGGGTGAAGAATCTTTTCGTGATATCCAGGCTAAGTCTCCTCTGACTCAGTTTCATGATATTTCCTTCAGTCCTTTCGCTGTTCATGAAAGTGAAGAGATCAGTACCTGCCCCTCTGATTCCCCTCATGAGGATGCTGAAGACCCAAGCGAGGTCTCCTCTCAGTCTCCTCTTCCCCAGGTTGAATAGAGCAAGTGTCCTCACCCACTCCTCATATACCTTCCCCTAAAGGCCTTTCACATGGCCCTACTTTGGACAATCTCTAGCTTTATATCTTTCATATATTATGGTGCCCAAACCTGCCCCCAGCACTTGAGGTGAGGCTGCCCCAGTGCAGAGCAGAGCACAGCAGGACAATCCCCTCCCTTGTCCAGCTGGTGATGCTGTGCCTGATGGACCCCAGGACAGGCCTGGCCCTCCTGGCGGCCAGGGCACTGCTGACTCTGTTCAACTTGCCATGGACCAGGTGCCCCCAGTCCCTTTCTGCGGGGCTGCTCTCCAGCCTCTTGTTTCCCAGTCAAACCCCAACAGAACCTGGGTTGCAAAATCTGGCACCTCACCTTGTTAAACTTTATATGATTGGTGATTGCCCATCTCTCTGTTTTGTTGAGCTATCTCTTTAGGGCCTCTCTTCCCTCAAGGAACTCAACAGCTCCTTCTAGTTTAGTGTTGTTGGCAAACTTCCTTAGTATTCCTTCGAGTCCTGCATTCAAGTTGTTAAGGAACATGTTGAAGAGAATTGGACTGAGGATGGAGCCCTGCAGAATCCCACTACTAACCAGACTCCAGATTGATGTTACCTCACTTACTATAACTCTCTGTCCCTGACACATGAGCCAGTTGCTTACCTATGGCATAACATGGCTGCATGCTGGACATTTTGTCCAGAAGGATACTGTGAGAGACAGCACCAAAATCTTTGCTGAAGTTCAAAAAGTTTATACCTACTGGCTTTCCAAGATCAGTTAGGTGGGTTACCCGTTCATAAAAGGAATCAAGTTCAACAGGTAGGACTTTCCCCTCAGGAAGCCATGCTGATTACTCTCTTCCTTCCAGCCCCAGCCTAAGACCACCAAACATTGGACAAAATTAATTATGAAGCTAGGTTTTGTAACTAAATATTTTTAGTTAATCCCAAGTCTAATAATACACCTTGAAGTTTCAAATCCAAACATTGGTGGGAAACAGGTTCTCTCTCAGACCTGGTCATGGCTGGATGCATTGACTCTTTCCTTTATCAAATGAAAGTAAGAAAAAACACTTCTTTCCTTGTTAACTGAATATAATGCAAACATTAGGCCTTACAGCTGTAGGTCTTTAAAATAGTAGCTTTTTATGGTCAGCTACTAAATCTTCACACTTGGGAAGACAAAGACTTTTGCGCCGCACAAAGTACACACGCCTGTGTGTTTTGTGTTCATTAGCAACAAGCCAGAGTAAATTCAAATAGCCTTTTTTTAGTGCAGAGCTAAAGAGAGAGTTTGAGAGTTATTTTAGAAGATGCATTCTTATATAACCATAGGATAACCTATAGGCTTACCTATAATAATTTTGTTTTCTTTTTCAGTCCTGTGGAGAAGTGATTGTGCAACAAATTAAAGACAGCCTGGTCATAATTATGGGGATCGCCTTTGGACTGGCTGTTGTTGAGGTACCAGTGCACACTGTTAAAATACTTAGTAGCTGACAAGCAATATGTTCTACTTGGAAATACATTGGGAATGGGATTGAAACACATGGTTTGCTCAATTAATAGATTAGGGAAAACCACCTCTCACCTTAGCTGTAACCTTACTGCTATTCATATAAACATATTTCATTAAAGTATTTGGCTGCTGAGCTGCAGACTTCAGGAGAGATCAGACCACCCTGCTGCCTGTATAAGTGTATCACATGGGAGATTTTCTTCAAAAAAATTGCCAGTCCTGAAGCCAGGCTGTGTCTTGACACTGAGCCCTGTGTACAGAGATGTGCATGAACAAACAGCACCAGAAGACATGAGGAAGAATAGACAGATGTTTTTCCTCCTCTTTCTCATCTTTTTTTGAGGAAAAAGTAATCTCCTAAGAAAACTTAGCCCATAGAGTACATATTTTTATCACTAAGAAGTTTTGGTACAAAATTATAATTCTGAGGCATTAAAACTTTAAGCATCAAGATGATGCATGAATGTGCCTGAGTGCACACGTGTGATGCTCCATATATTCCTGTGTGCAAAAAACCCACAGAGTATGTGAACTGTTTCTTTTAATTTTCTCACCATACACTGAAGAATAACATGCAAGATTTTCTCTGAAGAGAGGAGGAAAAGAAGTAAGGCTATCCAGTTCAGCTACTTGATTTCTATTTGAATAGGAGAAAATGATAAAGAAACAAGGGATTTCATCATGATGCTTTCTTCAGTCTTTTTTTTTTTACTCTTCCTCTGTGGTTTTCCTCCACCCTTGCTCTCCACAGTGGATGTTTGAGGGAAAAACAGAAATGACAAAGATTGCTGTGGAAAGTTCAGTCTGTTATTCAAAGCAAATACTTCTTAACATCATTGGCAGAGGATTGCTCCTCATGGCAGAAGTGTGGGCAAGAGCCCCAACTCAAAACTGTGTTTCCAGGAAAATAGTAGTAAGTGGGGAAGAATTATGCAGCTGCAGCACTGGAAGTGTACAGCCCACCAACTTCTTACTCAGCACAGGCTTTCTGGCATTTAAGGAGCTATATGTGGGCGGTCAGGTCTCTCACCCATATGTTTACTTTGAGGGAAAAATAGGTGAAATACACTGATATTAAATGTCCTTAAAATATAATTGAAGTGTAAAATTGCATCTGTATCCCTAAAGCAAATGATAAGTCACTTTGCTCTAGTTACTGCAGTTATGTGAGTTGTAGCCTTTAGTTCATAGGCATCATTCTTTCCTCTTCTCCAGCTGGCATTTTCTGTGCTGGCTGCCTCTCCCAGTCATAAAAGGATTAGAAAACAACATGAATAAACAGTATGAGACTCAGCACAAATTGTCAGATGGCAATTTACACTTGATAAACATTTAGCCTTTCCATCTTAACTCAAGGAATTGCAAATCAAAGGCCACTTGCTTAACCACCTCTCTGCTCTAGGAAATCCCAGACAAAAAGAGGTGCTTTTCCCCCCTCAGCCTGCTTCATTATGCCTCTTGTGAGCTGCTACTGCTTTCAGCTCACCCTCCTAGTGAAAATTATACAGATGAGAAGGGCCCAGTTTCATTTGGGTGCAAGTGCAAATGTGGGCATGGTATGTCAGGGAAGCCTTGTCAGTTTATTCCAGGTGTGAGGCCATCCCTTTGTCATAGCCGTACCTCTGTGTACAGCTGTACATATGTGCTACATATGCTCCTCTCTGCCTCTTCCTTGAGTAAATAAAGTATGTCAGTGTTCGTGGCTTCAAAGTCAGTTGGGTACTTTCCATTTTTGTGGAACACCTTCACAGACTGGTTAACTTTAAATTCAGAAGGAAGCTTTCTGATCTGATCTCACCAGCTGTCTGCCACAGGTCATGGAATTGTACCCAGTAATTCCCAATACAGAAGGTGACGCTATTGAATTTTCTATTTCACGTAACAGCTTCTTCAGTGAACTCACTTTTGTTTCTATCCCAAGTGCATTACTGATAAATATAAAATATTTGTCACATGATCATTTGCAACTCAAACCAGTGAGGTAAGTTTATAGATGTATACCTGTATACAGTATACACATGTATATGTATACCTGTATACATACACTTCACACATATTGTTACACAGAAGAGAGTGACAGTGGAAAAGAAGTGATTTGAAAGGGAGACAACCCTTAGAATACACAGTGAACATTCCTCTAACTTCATCAGAAAATAAAACGCTCAATTTTTGTCCAAATTTCTTGAATATTTCTGTAATTGCTGCTCCATTACAGCTAACAACAGCATTTTAAACACATAGAGATACAGGGGTCCTCATGCACAGAGGCAATCAATCTTTTAAACAAATGAAATTTCTCCATGGTATCTGCAATCTTACCTGTGGTATATACTGACTTCATTAAAGTGGCTCTATTCTGTAAGAGGCCCATTGGAAAAAAATCTTCTGTGTAGCAGATTTAGCCTGCATGTAAATTCAAGACAATTGCAAACTAAATATTCCCATTGTGTCTCAGTTGATTTCCAGAATTGCCAAGTAAAACCAGAAAAATCTTTGTTTTCCAGATTCTTGGTTTGGTGTTTTCTATGACCCTCTACTGCCAGATCGGGAGCAAATGAAACTGTGGAAATGTCAGAATGATGTCACCAGTCAAATCAAGATTTTTCTAGAAAGAGGGCTAGAAATTTGGCTGGCCACATTCAGATGAATACATGCATGTCCCAGGCAGCTGTTCTGATGAAAATGGCAGCCCTTTTGCTCATGGATGCTTAACAACTTCCAAAATGACCTCTTTATATTGCATAAGGCTTAATGATGTGAATATGATTTTTTATTTGCAATAAACATCTTTGTTTGTGTTTCTGAGGTGTTTTATTTTGTCCGAAGACAGCAATTATGTCATGTTGAGAGTGAGTTCATCATGTGGTGTGCCCTCATGAGTGTTAAACCACCCACAGCAGAGTCACCATAAACAGTTGCAAACCATCATGCAATGGCTGACTGCTCCAGGGAACTCAGGTTCCTGGGAACCTCTGCTTGTGGAGCAGGGTGTTTTCATTAAGAGAGTTGTGGGTTAGGGTATTGTTACCTGTGGAAAGGGCAACTAACTTGGAACCAAATAGGAAAGCCATACTTCCTTTCAGGGATGTTTAAATCAGTATCTTGGCAGCTGAGATGGTTGCTCTCAGGCCCAAATGATGCTTAGGCTGCATAAAAGAGATGGATTTAGTGGCATGTGTTTTGCAAATAAGCATCAATGGTGAAATCCAAGCCCATGTGGAGGTAAGGCATACACAGAAGTTATGCAGGTAAGGCTCTGCCCAGAGCAGCTAAGGCAAGTGGGTGGACAAACACAGGGCATGTCTGGCAGCACAGCAGCAGCCATATAAAGCCTGCCTGCCTTTGGACTGACCAGTGCATGCGAATGTTTGGGCCCTGAGGTGCTGACAGCCCTGATCGTCCCTGCCCAGCTGTCCCTGTTTCCCTGCGCACTGCTCATGGCAAGGACACCACATCCGCCTCCTGGGCCAGTTGGTCCCTGCCCAGCTGTCCCTGTTTCCCTGCGCACTGCTCATGGCAAGGACACCACATCCGCCTCCTGGGCCAGTTGGTCCCTGCCCAGCTGTCCCTGTTTCCCTGCGCACTGCTCATGGCAAGGACACCACATCCGCCTCCTGGGCCAGTTGGTCCCTGCCCAGCTGTCCCTGTTTCCCTGCGCACTGCTCATGGCAAGGACACCACATCCACCTCCTGGGCCAGTTGGTCCCCGCCCCACCAATGTCACAGTAGGGCTGGTCTCCAGCTCCCCTGCCTGGTCATGGAGTCCCACCAAGCTGGGCCTGCCCATGTGTCCTGGTGTGGCCTCAGCCCATCCGCAGGAAGTGCGTGATGCCAGGGGCTGGGGCTGCCCTGGTGCCCTGCACTGCCCCGCTCCTGACCTGGATGGACGGATGGGCCAGGCTCTGCCTTGCCACCCCAGTGGAACCCCATGTGGTCCCAAGCCCTGGGGACCTGCTGGCCCAGATTGCCCTTTAACAGAAATGGCATCAGGGACTAGATTTTTAAGATATGAGGGTGTCTAATGATGCCCACGGGGACCTGCTGAGGTTTTACACAGCAGGCTGATGGTCTTCCTGCTGTGTGTTGGGATTAGCTGGTTTATCCAGCTCCGCTGGACCCCCATCTTCATAACAGCAACTTTAAACACCTCACACAGCTGCTCTTAAGAGAAAACAAAGTACCATGCTCCTCTTTCGAGGTGCCTTCGATTGTCTCAAAGCACACCCTGACTGCTCCCATCTTGACAAAGCAATGCAACTTGCTTACAAATGCATTAAAAGTTTTCCTTGAGCAGAGACCTTTGTCCCTGTCTTACTCCAGCAGAATTGGGTTCAGGTAAAATTCATCCGCAGCAACGAGGTTTCTTTTAAAACTCAGCCAGAGGAAGTTTCTGTCCCATCCCCCATCCTTCCCCATCACTCAGGCCATTAGGCCAAGCAGTGATCCTGCTTTCAGTAATACATGTGTCTCCCAGGAAAGTCATCTAGCTACCAGACAGTTCTGGCACTTGTCCTTCACACTGCTGAGCCTCAGAAGCTGTGCCAGAAGAATTCAAACTTTGTTGGACCAGAGAAGAACCATGACTCCATAACCCAGCTGTACTAACTGGAAAAAGAAGTGCTGACTTCTAGTTCCTCCTCCTCCCCAGAGTGTTTTTTTCTGTGCATATCTTATCCATGATCTGAAGTTCTGAGAGCTGAGCCTGAATCACCCAGATCATGGCATGGCAGCTGGAGTCCTGCAATATCACTACAGAAAAGTATTGGGAATATAAGGGTAACATGGACAGAGAATTGCACCTTCCCCTTCTTCCTCCTCCTTCCCGTTAGAAGGACTGTTCTCCTATTTGAATGAAGGACCAGAGGGACTCCCTCTGAGAGAGGAGTCTTAGAGCTGTGGATGCCTAATGGATGGACATGATGGAGAAATTGCAGCTCATCCTTGCTGCCAGGAGGAGTCAACTTCAGGCAGCTGTAAACTTGAGTATTACTGGCATGAATTTGTAACGAGCATTGAGATGAGACTGACAATGTACGCTGGCCCAGACACCAGTCTGGTCCTGTATGCTGCTCTGGGGATCCAGATGTGTAAAATCAAGCTGTAATGCACCTAAATTTTGATTGTCTACTGCCTGGTATTTGATATAATCCTCAAAATATTCTTTGCTTCCATCAAAATAATGATGTATGATACATTAGACTTTTTGTTAAGGCAGTTAAGACTGTTGATATTAAAACCAGCATCAAAATTTTGTCTTCAGGGAGGAACTTTGACACAGGAGTTTTATCTGGAGCTAAGGTGAACAGTTACTCTGTTTATTTATGCAATCTGTCTCTTTTATGTAATGCTCTAAGGAATAAAAGTAAACCACTATGATTATGTGCTACCATGACTGTTTAAATGGGATTGAGCCAATGAAGTAATTCAGAATATTATCAGCTTGCTGGTGAAGTGGGTTTGCCACTAAAACATGCCTATTGCCTTTGATGTTGCAAAACTTACTTTCTTCTAGTATTCTGTAGCCTCCTGAAGTTTGCTACCTCATGTTTTCAATGGAAGCAGCAAAATGCTAAGCATGAAACAAAAAGAAACCTGTCTGGATAAGATTCATCTGGCCATTTGCCAAACAACAGAGTAGAAATTTGTATCATAGAATTGTGAAATGGTTTGGATTGGAAGGTACCATTAGCGACCATCTAGTCCACCCCCACAGCCATATCTGAGCTATGAGTCTGAACTTTCCCTATAATCAATGAAGAGAAAAAACACATTTAGCATTTGAGCCATCTCATTCTGAAATAGATATCCAAAGAGGTAAGGAGAGTGATTTTAATTGAAAATAGGTGGAATTGAAGTGAGTGACTCCCACCCCAGAATACTGAACTTGTTGAAAACTTTAGAAGCACTGATCAGCCAGGAAAGACCATTAGTATAATATTCCGTGAGGGTGCATTGATTATTCATTGATTCATTGACATTTTTGCTCAGTCATAATCCAGCCTCCTAGGAAATGAGCCCTGCCTACTCTCTAGGCCGGTAGAATAAGATTCATTTGGTGTGCACAATGTTGTGACAGAGATCCCAGCACCATTCCTTCATAAATCCCCTCTGTATTCTTATCAAAGAATATTTATAGTTAGTTGGTGACTCAAAATAGCAATGGGACACTTTTCTGAGCCCACAAACACTTTTTAATCCTGCTCTCTGGAATTGCTGAAATGGAATTTGACAATAAATGCTTGACAGAACAATAAAACCATAAGGGTTCTCTTTTGTGGGGTGTTGGGGTAGGTTGTTTTTGGTTTTTCACAACCATCTCATGCAAGGTCATGTACATCTCAGTGTTACCCAATAAAATAAAACATACAGAGGAAAGACACATGTCCAAAACCTTAGTTCTTTAAAATATCAAAGGGAGAAAAAGCATTTATCATTATAGTCTTAAATGGTATAAATAAAGAGTTGTAGGAAGAAAGACAATGTGTCCCTGCCTTTGCCAATGGAGCTAAACTCCACCTTAAAACCAAGTCTATTTAAAACACACTGGTGGTTTATCATGTCGAAACCAAACATCTATTTAATGGCAACAGATAAGACATCATACCTGGGCCAAAATTTCTCCAAAGAAGAATTTGTTACATCATTTAAGGTATTTGAAGGGCGAGAATGTGTTTTGTTCAGAAAGGATTGTATTTGTGGGGAAATGCAACCCAAATAGAAAAAGAAAAAAGTTATAATTTATGGCAAAATATGAGTCAGTAAAGCAATGTCAGAAACAATGAAGGGAACATTATCAAGCCAGTTATTGGAAACAAAAAATAAGGAAGGAAAAGACAGAGGCAGATAGACAAAAAGAAATATGATTTTTAAGAAATGGAAGAAGAATGAAGTGAAACAGGACAGGTCAACTTGAAAGAAAGAAAAAATTAAATATTATCGAGATCCAAGAATTTGCTGCACTCAACTCAGCATGAGGAGAATTTGTCCCCAACCCACCTTTGTGTCCTGGATGCCATGTTGAAAGCCAATTCAACCTGTCTTTAAATCAGTGTCAAATCTGCCCCAAATCTGTCTGGCTATCCAGGCCTCTGAGAAGCTGGGGCTCATCAGAGCATAGCTGGTAGCCAAAGGGCACAACAAGAGACAGACGTGGTAGTTGTATGGCCTCTGGGCATGCCTGGAGAATGAAACCGAGGAGGTGAAACTGCTGACTTTCCCTCTGGAAAGGACACCAGGAAACTGTGGATCTGGCCAAAGTATTTTTGGAGACATGATTAAGTGAGGCAGCAGGGTTTATTTTTAAATTAAGATGGAGGGTTATCAGTTTAAGTTTTGAAATAGGATTGAAACCACAAAATTAAAAGCCAGTTCTTTGGCTCTGCTGTAAAACCTGTCTTAACTGCTTAGACCAAGGTTTTCTGGCATGGGAGAAACTCAGCTGATTTAGACTGGATTCAGCTCTCCTCAGCTGAGGGAATGTTTGACTTTGGGTTGTTTGGGGAGGTCAGTTAGAGAGCAAACACCTAATATCGCTCCAGGCCAGAATCAAAACCTACCCCTGCAAAGATTTAAGCTGGAGAATCTGCCTGGACATTTTCCTTCCAGGAGGGAACTGGGATGTGCTGATATGGGGGAATGTTACATTAGGATTCTCCTCAGGGACCAAAGAGAGGCTTGGATCTCTTTTGGCTTTATCCAGCGCAATTTGATTATTCTTAATATCAAGTAAACTGGTACATTTTCTCCCCACCCCTGTCAATATCAATATTCTCATCCTTCCACTGAAAGACTCTTTTTTTTTGTGCAGTGGTTTGGATTAAATTCTTTTTTGTTCTTTTCAAGTATTTCTTTTTTGAACTGAAAGCTGACCCCTTGGCTGTTTTGCAAAATGCTCAACCTGCTTGGGTTTCTAGGGGAGATAAAAGGGTGATGTCATTCACCACCTGATAAGGCTGAATCCTTTATCTATTTGAACTTGAACACTGGGGAGGAATGGGAAAATCATTCCTCTTCCTTTCTGTCTCAAATCCACTTACAATTTTTTTTCTCTTTGTAGAGAAATACAAGTCTCCACTTACTCCTAGACTTTATAACATTTGCTTGAGCAGTCCAGAATTCTTTAAAGTACCGGGAACAGAGATGTGGAAAAGGCATGGAGGAATAAGAGGCAAACGAGGTCCTTGCACATTAAGAGGGATAAGAGACATATAATACTCTTCTTTCCTAATCTGTGAGGAGCTCAGATTCAGCTAATATAAGTCATTAGAGAGACTCCAGTTTCTTCATCTGCATTAACCTGTGAAAGACTGGAAAAGACTGCCTTATTTTTTCATGAAAATTAGAGTAAACTGTGCTAATGGACTTGCACGCTCAAGGCTATGGAAGAAACTGGTTAAAACAACCAGACAAAAACTAGGGACAAACACAAGGGCACTCTCAGACAATTTCATAAACCAATTTCAAGGCATTTCAGTGCACCAGCCTTTTACACTGAAGGTCTGTGACATTCCTAATGTAACATTAATTAGTGGTTTGCAGAGGTTGCAGTAAAAGGTCCAAAGTGTCAGTATACTGTTTCACATCTGCTATTAAGTGAAAATAATGTGTTTCTAAACTATTTCAAACTGTGTTTTTATGTTGTTTGTTATCTAAAAGATTTGCCAGATCAGCTAAACCCAGGCTGATATATGAATATTGACTATTTTACTGCTGTATTGCATTTTCTTGCTAAAATTTCAGCTGAATATATTACTTTGCCTTAATACAAATGTTTCCTAAACCCTATTTCATTATACTAATGAGTTAAAGTAGAAGCAACTCTCTGAAAGATTGAGTCTGTCAGTATTCAACCTGACATTAAGTTCTTTGCTATTACAGTTAATTCAGACCAGGGAGGATCTTTTGTAGATTTGATTTGTTGGGGAAGAGAAAGAATTTGAATGTATTTTCTACTGTCTCTGTTAAAAAACTATCTTTTAGAATGTACTTAATTTTGTAAAAAAAAAAATGGTTTCATCAATGGATTTCTGTCAAAACCACTGTTAACATAGCTTTGTCAAAGATTATTATCTCTATCATTGATTAGAAGTGTATTAAGAGTAACAGATATTAGGAAGTGGAGCCATGGAAATGAATGTGTCATGTTCATTTGGACCTCCAGTATCTACTTCTGTTTCCTGCTTGGGTGAGTGTCTTCTGTAAAGACTGTTGAGATCCTATGGAACAGGATAAAAATAGATGCTTTCAAGAAAAAACAGTGACTGAAGAAATTGTTTACTAGAAGGTATATAGGAATGGTGTGAACAGGAATAGAAATGGATATACCAAAGCAATATACCAAAACTGCATTGATGTGTAGGAAGGGAATTACAATCACTTCTCCCATTGCTGTAGGAATGAAGTTGGGAGCACGCTGCCTTGGTATCCTGGCTATTGCACTTCTGTACATGTTTATAGACAGTCAAACAGATGGGGTGAAGAGTAAGGATCATGTGGAAATGAGGCTCAGAACATCAGAAACAAAAGTGAATGAAAACAACAGCAGCTGAAAGGGGTGGGTGAGACACAAAGCTGAGACAGTTTGGGACAAGAGGGAATGGCCTCTGGTTGTGCCAGGGGCCATTTAGATTGGATATTAGGAAACATTCATGGAAAGGGTTGTCAAGTAACAAGAATCTTTCCAGGCAAGTGGCTGAGTCATCATCCCTGAAGGCATTTAGAAGATGAGTAGGCTCAAGGACAATGCTTAGTGGTGGACTTGGCAGTATGGATTTATCACTGGACTCAATGATCTTAAAGATATTTTCCAACCTAAATGATTTTATGATTTTTTTTAATTCCATGATTTTATAACACTTAATTGCAACTGGGAGAGGAATTCAGGGAGCCAGAATGTGTATTACATGAGCTGGAGTGCAATAGGAGTGACAAGTTTACAACCCAACCTGATTGGAAGTGCGATGGATCCCTGCAGCCTCACGCCACCTGATCACTGACTGGGATGTTTTTCAGCACAAATGAGAAATTACAGACTACTGAACACAACAGAGTGCACTGAAAGAGGAAGGAAACAAAGACTTGTTTTATAATGGTTGGATTACAAAATGGTCCTCTGCTCTAACAGACATTCCAGATTGTATAAGGGTTCATCACATGAGATACAGGAAATTGTCTGTCAGATATGGGTTTGGGTACTGTGGTCAAGGTATAAAATATCCAGATGCGCTATCTCTGATATGCTTAATACCCTGTAGCACAATTACAATGAATTACCTTCTGCATGTGATTTAAGATTCTACTCTCATTCTACACATGGGCTGTTACAGTGACATAGGGAACTTCCTGCTATTACCTTTCTCATATTCCTCATATTCTCATTCCTCAGTCTTTCAGCCAGGGGAAAAAGGATTTGCATCAATAGAATAAAGAGGCCATTCTAGAGTACATTGTGATGAAGTTGTTAAAACATAATTTTTAAAATATATACATAAGGAAATACACAAACCATCTGAGAAAAGGAATTGCCTGTGGCTTTAACATAAGAGATGTGCTACAGATGAGAAAAGCTGTGGACAAAAGACTTCAAGAGCAGTTTTTTCAAGCTGAAATTGGCTCTGCTTCAAATATTCTTGAAAGACTAATTTTCTTTGGATGGTAGTGACCATAAGTTGATGTTAATAATGCAAGTCAATTCTAATAATGTGTGGCTTTAACTGCAATAACCACAACAATGTTAAGTAAAAGGAACAACTGCCATGAACTTCTTACTGGTGTAGAGAATTTTGTTTGCAGGTGGAGTGGATTTTATATCTTCCAAGAGGGACACTTGAGGCATTTCTGGTCATATGGCAGCCATTCCTGAAGCTTGAAATGATAGGTGAGAAAGTTAGTAAAAACCTTCTGTTCTTGTAGATTCATGATGTGAATTTATGCCTGTTGTCTGATGGCTATCACTTTGAGTTATATTGGAACATAAATTAGAAAGCCTGGAACTATGTAGGCAGAAATTAAAAGTGTGCACAAAGAGATGAAAACAGAAATGAATATTGGCATTTTTCTCAAGAAATGCAAGCCACCAGACTGAATATTTAGAGAGTATTTCACAGGGTAACAAACTTCAAATAGTGCAGATTACAGATCCTGACCATCGCCTCACAAACATGCTAAAGTCTCCACAAAGTGTAAATATAGAAGTTATCTGTTCCGAATATCAGTGGATCTGTTTATTGAATTAAGATGTGAAAATTAAGGGGGATTCAGTCACCTAACAATGCATTTTGTGTCTTCTAGACTTCTGCTTGGGCTTCCACTGCTGCTTGATGAGACCATGTATATTCTCTGTCCTGTGTTACCTCTGGCAGCCCTCTACAGGTTTCTTCCCCACCTTAGCAGAACTGAAGTGAGACAATTTACTGTAACATTCTTGATTTGGTCTCTTTCTCCCTAGAAATGAATGCTAATGGGGCTACAGTGACTTCACAGTGTGCTGGAAATAAGACACAGGATAAAACCTGCATTCTGAAGTAGCTGATCCAACTGTGAAAAGGAAAAGTCATAAAAAAGCTCTTGTGGACCTTGTGGACTTAGTGTTTTGTTCACATGAAGGAGTGACATGGAATCAGCAAAGCCACAGGCATTGGTATTAAAGTAATTTCATAGGCAGCAGAAAGGAAAAGAAAGCTGCAAGGAAGGGAATAACTAAAATGTTTTAAGGCTGCAAAGTGCAGTTCAGTTACAGTTCCTCTTCCGAGACTTCACCACGCACCTGGGAGCTAAGTTATATTGGTATGGAAAATGTTGGGCAGTCTGAAACAGGGGTGATACAAAGCAAGGCAGCAACCACTACCTTAATTATGGTTCATGGGTTGTCCTGAGGCTTGTCCACATGATAGGGACAGTTTTCTCAGGCATTAGAACTGCAGAATGCACAAAAGCTCTGGCCCCAGGATACTACTTTCAGCTGCCTCTTCAGGGAGTATGTTTAGCTTGTATTTTGTATGTCACACGTGTCTTATTGCTCTGGCCAATGTGTGGCTACACATTTTGTGGAGCTTGGGAGTCACACATAGCCTAGCATGTGACAAATTCTAGCAAGAATTTATACAGTTACGA
This sequence comes from Hypocryptadius cinnamomeus, assembly GCA_013400635.1. Lineage (NCBI taxonomy): Eukaryota > Metazoa > Chordata > Aves > Passeriformes > Zosteropidae > Hypocryptadius > Hypocryptadius cinnamomeus. The sequence goes on from VYZP01053547.1 coordinate 19,515, forward strand.
AGGCCCAGGTGCCTGAAAAGCGTGCAAGGCATGACTGGGGATATGGGTTACAGCAGCCTCTGTGTCAGCACCTGCTGTCAAGCACAAGACACAGCTCTGCACCTGAGCCACATTTGAAGTTTATCATTCGCCTGCAGCCAAGAAATGTCCACCCCACTGGAGTATGGATTAGCACAGTACATGGAGAATAAGCATTCACAGTCATTTTATAATTTATCATTTTTACTTTTCTGTATGATTTTGTAAATGTTAGAGAGCAGAACTAAGAATTAGGGACTCTGGGAGGGCAGGTGTGGTGGTAGCAGATGATGTAGATTTGCAAAACAACAGTGAACTAATAAGATAACAGCATGCTTTCACAGATTTTTAAACCATGTTGTTATTTTAAACCACCTGGTTATTCTATGCTGAAACTGCAGAATTCTGCAGAGGATGGTACTTGTTAGCTATAAACACTTAAATTGCTAAACCAGCAAGTGAAAAATATATCTACTTTTTCTAACAAAAATTGAAGAGTATCAGGCTGGTGACCAGACAACATTCGCAAACACGAGTCAATGTTCAAGCAGATACAATGAATTTGTGCAAGCTCAGAGTAGCAACAAAGAGCACCACATCAAAACCTTAGAAAACAGAGGACTGTTTTGTTCTATTTACCCTGATTTAGACTAAGGAATCTTTGGGAATCAACAGATTACAAAAGCAAGTTAGTGCTTAGGGCAACAGTGCTGTGTCATTTGTGGAGTAATAATGTTCTCTTTAACACCAAAAATCTCATTTACCCAGGAGACAAAACAATGCCAAATCCTCATCTGATGTCAATCAGCATGATTCCTTTGCTATTAGCATGGATTCAATGTGTTTGGTGGAGCAATAGCAATTTACTTGTGCTGAGGGCTTTGCCCTTGTGTCTCATAGCTCAAAGAAATTATGCTGTCTTCCAAGTTTTCTGAGTGAAGTTGTGTATAGTTTAAATCTTGTTGCAAAAAGCCTGCTCAGATGTTTTTTTCCTTTCTGTTTCAAATGATTTTGCATATTCATCATATGAATTTAATGTAATATGTCTAATTTTCATCAAACCATGGCAAACTGAGAAATGTTCACAGGTTATGCCAATGACCCATTTTGCTGAAAAAATAAAAATGCACTTAAGCTAAATTTATGCTGTTGAAATGGTTTCTTTTTTTCCCTTGTTTTTAAATTTGCAATGAAATGTGAAGAAAGTTAGCATATAAGACATTTTACATCTCATTAATAACACTGACAGTTCTGCTTTGAAAGCCTACTCAAAATAATGCAAAAATCCAAGAAAATTATGTCAATATTATTTTAAGTTAGAAAAGCACCCCTTTTCATTTTTTTTTTTTCCTTTGGTCATGTCTAAAGTGGCCTTTCTTAAACTTGCAAAAGACTATAAATTCACAGTTAGAGATATGCTTTCGTCCTTACTGAAATTAGCATGAAAATCATAGGAATTACAATTTTCCACGTTTCATAGTGAGAACATCCTACACAGACTTTAATGGTAGCTGAGATGGTAGCTTGAATGGTAGCTGATGGGAGTGCTGCAAACTTCCTCCTGCTATGATAAGTTTTGCAGTTATTTTTCATACCTCTGCCATCCCTAGAGTCAACTTTTTTATTAAGTGAGGTATTGGGTAGGTTTGTGCATTCATTTCATTCCGTAGGTGTGATGGTAGCCCTAAAAATCTCACAGTCTTTCACGTGTGTGCTTCACCTGCAACAGGCTGCTTCTTCAGTGGTGAATTCACTCAGGAGGTGAATGTTGCTGAAGACCAACAAGCAAGATTTGTGTGGAGCTTGTGAGAGAAGGAAAGGACCTGAGAGTGGTTGGTCAGCCCCTCTGGTGAGGAGGACCTGCCCATGAAGGGCTTAAGTTCCAAAGGAAGGAGGCTTTGAGGGACTCAGTATGAGCAACAGGTCCCTGTTGGTGATACTGAACTGGGGGTCTGAATGCCAAAGTTCTTACGTAGGAGAAAGGAAGCAAAAAATGGTGCCAGTAGTTTGGAGATATTCACATACTGGTGCATGAAGTGCTGTGCTGGATTATTTGAGAGAGAGGGACATGAGAGAGGATCAAACCTCTTAGAACAGATCTACCTGAAGAGGAAGCTCCTGGTTTCAAATTTCCCTGCACCTTTGTCATCTTTTCTTATCGACCCTGTGGCCATGGCAGGAAACCTCCTTACAGCCTGAGTTCAATGTGACTCTGCCATCAGAAGACATGATTCCATGCATCCAACCATGTCACTTGGGATAGCCACCATGAATGTGAAGGGGAGAAAGGCCAGAGCGGGTGAGGACATGGTGAGCCTTGGTGCTGCCTGGGCCTGGAAGGATCTGATGGCACATCTAAAGAAAGTAGAAAAGCAGAGAGCATTCCTCAAAAGAACTACATAAGATGACCAAAACAATCTGTTTCCATGCAGATCCTTGGAAACAGCTAGGGCTCTGCTGGCATGGCTTTGTCAGCAAGTCTGGAAACTCCTAACTGAAGCACAGGTCCAGCAGCCAGGCTTTAGTGCAGATCAGGACTCCAAAAGGGCCAGGATGTTCTGATGCATAATTTCCAATGCAGGTCCCTCTAGATTAGGATGTGTTTTTCATTTGAAGTTGAGCTACTCTAACCCGGTTCCCTCCAAACAAACAAACAACTGAATGAGCAAGCAAACAACCCCGTGGGAGGGATGGCTTGTTCGAGCACAGCAGGGAGCAAAGTGGGGTGGGAACCAACTGGCTCCAAGTGCCGGCGCTGGCCTTGTTTTCCCCTATGACTTTCATCCTCTTTGTCACTGTTACCAGGGGTTTACAAACTCAGAGCAAACATCTGGTCTGGTTTAATACCAACAAGAAAGAAAACTGGATATTAATTTTGATATGATAGTAAAGCAGTTTGATAGTGCTCACACTGACAGAGCCACCACAGCATTTACAATCTCTAAAACTAAATTGGTTTTCATAAAACCCTTGCGAGATCATATTAAGATTGACAATTAAAATTATTATGCAGCCAAGCCTGCTGAGGGGCAGTAAATTTTCTGGGAATTTGGTCAGTTGGTTACATTGATTTTATATTAAGTTAGAGAAAATTTTGTTCATGTAAAGGCAAAAGCAGTTTAAATCTGTTTCATACATTGCAGCAGGGTCTCACTGATTAAAAATACCTGGGCCTGTTCCAAACTTGTCGTCATATTGGCTACATGACTGTTATAAGCAAACCCCCGCAAACAGAAAGATCTGAAAGTTCAAAGCTTATTTAACTCGAGAGTGCTTGTAAAAGAGAAAAAATGCCATTTCTGTATGGAATAATGGCTCGTAACTTTTCCAACATTATTTTTTTCATTAATATCACCTGAATCTGATATGCATGTTCCACAGCAGACTCTAAATAAGAAATCTGGTACCTTTTGGCATGTTATTCCTGTACCATCTGGCTAACAGGTACTGTAATGTTCCTGCAGTGTGACGCACCAAATAAAAAAGTCAGATCTTTTTAAAGTCACAATAAATTTCCCAAATGAGTTTGTGTGAAATGTTAAAAAGCAGAAGATAGAGGTTTTGGGTTACATTGCGTCTAATTTGAAAGGGGGATAAGTGGAGCCAGGTGGGCTACTTAGCCAATACCTGCCTGTTCCAGCTTTTTGAATCTGTGAACATTACACCCGGATACAGATGGAAATTGGAAACAATAAATGATTATTACAGAGACTTTATCATCCTGTAGCTCGTGAAAAAAAGATGAGCCACTCTTAAGGACACTTTGAAAGTGTGCTGCTTAGGCATGTATCTGGACAGATGTGGAGGAGTAGGAAATGCCATATATCAAGCGAGAGGAATAAGATTTCTTAATTCCATTGTGACAATCACAAGCATCTTCTAAAAAATAAGCCTCCCCTTCTCAGTATTAATCCAGTTTCTTTCTGATGTCTCTTTTTTGGTTAGGATGAGCATCTCCCAGTTCCAGAATTCTGTTAGCCCACAGATGGAAATGGGAGGTGGTAGAAGCAGACAAATAGAGAAAAGGGGGTCACAATACTTTATCAGAGTTACAGCTACAAATCATAAAGGCAAGCTCAGACAGTTAAGTTCTTCACTCCTACTGCCCACATCAGACTTATAAGTCTGTATTCCCACTAATTAAAAAAAAAAAAAAAAAAAGCTTCATTTCAGGACAACAGCTGCAAATGAAGACAAATCAGAACATACTCAATGACATATTTCTTCATTGACTGCTCACAGACAAAACTTTCCACATGGATAGCCTGAATTTTTTGGGGAATGGCTGGGAAGCAGAAAAATTTCCATCACAAAATTTCTCATTTTCTTCCAACTCATTTGGCAGGGGCCAATTACCCTGTGGCCTGTGGTCCCTGCTGCCTGCTCCCTGCCAGGTTTTGGGAGCAAAGGCTGAAGGAAAACCATGGCTCTAGGAGCTTTGGTAACAGCTCAGTTCAGATCCATCCCAACCTCAGGTAAGCCAAACCTCTCTGCAGAAGTGTCTGTCTATTCCCATTTATAAGGAAGGCAGGAGCTCAGGGCTTTCATTTGGAAGTCTTGAGTTGGTGACAAAATGAATGCTGAGAGATGAAAAACCTCAGCAGGGGAGGATGAGCCTCTCTGCACGTCTCTGTAACCAGCTGGCAGGCTCTTCCTTTGGGATGGGAGACCACCACAGACAGCACAAGTCCTGATAAAGCTTGTAAGTACTGGGCAGGTCTTCCTACACCTGCCTCTGAATCTCACCCCTGTGAAAAGGTTTTCTAATTCTTTTTGGGACAAGTACCCCAAGGGGCTGAGCATCACGATGCTGTGCCAGGGGCTGGGGTGAAGAGCAGTACAGAAACCCAAGGCAGGGGTCGCAGCCAGCTGTACCCTGAATGGACCATGAGGGCTGTAAGGGCGTGGATGGCTGTAGCCCATGTGGTGTCCTAGTGGGATAGCAGGGGATACCGTGGCCCTGCAGAGGGATCCTGCTTGCACAGATGGGGTTCAGAGTCCAAGAGTTCTACTCAGGAGACTAAGGCACGCCACTGTTTTAAGGGACAGGTTTTGTTCTTTCACAGTATTGCAAGGCTTTCTTAAAGGTCACTCAGCAAAGTGCACACACTTTGGGTTAGAAAGGATAGGGCAGAGGACTCACTGTGCTGGACTTTGGTGATTAAGTTTGCTCATGGCTTTTTTCTGCCTCTCACCCTCATGCATTACCATTTTTCACGTTGTCTACTGTTGTCAGCCTTTTATCCTTCATGATAGTCAGCTCACTTCAGCTCCTTGTCAAGCATCACCAGGCTCTGCAACACAGTAATTAGTTAAAGGCCAGATAGGGAAAATAAAACACGAGCTGGAACAGCAGGACTGCATTTAAAAGAAAAACAAAAACCCCTTCCAAAATACCTCCATGCATAAGAATGGCAAATTATTCCTTGGAACTGGATCAAATCAGGGTATTCCACAAGATATAAGGCTTCACTCAGGAGGAACCACTGGGATGAAGCACAGTGGTGACCCTAACATCATCTCTATTTAAAAGAAAAAAAATCTCTATTGTATGAGAAATAAAACAATATTTTCAACATTTATATTCATTCTGAATTATTGGAAATGCCACAAAGATGGTAATTCTTTGGCCTAGCATGGAAAATGCCAGTTTCATAACAGCAGTATATGTTAACATACTTGTTCCCTTTGGGGTATTTGTATGTCTTACCAGCTTAAATAGCACCAGTACTTGTAAACTAGTACACAAACGCCTAACAGATGTACAAGTTCACATGAGAAGAAATAAAAAATGCACAAAACCCCTCACTCTTTCACAACTAATCTGCTTTAATGTAGCAAACACAGCCCACTTGCTCTTCCTTCACTGTGAATGCTTTCTTACTCTGTGAGATCCCTGAATCCCAGCCTACCCTTTGTTCTTTCATATTTGAAATAGCTGTTGGACTTTTAGAAGCACTCTGTAAGACTTTTTTAATTGTCTCATGAGAATCAATGCTCTGAACAAGCATAAATAAATGTCTTTCAAAACTCTGAGAAGGATTTACTGGGAGGGTTGAGGTGGGCACATTGCCCCTTACATAACAGCAGATGAGCTGTAACCCTCAGGGTTTCTTTTCTCCCCTTATCCACGATTGTGAGGCATTCATCTCTGAACAGTTTGATTGTCATTTAATTGGACCATTAGCCTTCATCTAAACAGTTTTGAACTCCTAGTTATCCTTCTTTCTAGTTTCTCTCCTGTTGTGACTTTGGGCCAGAGCTGTCTGGCACTGATGCTTCTTCCTCCATTCTTCTTTCTTCTACCTCGTCTTTGCTGTGTCCTTTCTCCAGGAGAGCGTGTACATTTAGGGTATTTCTATGATGTCCCACAGTATGTTCCCACAAAGAGATGGCCCGAGAAAGTTTTGTGTGACAGGCAACATGGCTCAAAGTTCTTTGTAAAATAAATCAGCCTGCAGTGTTTCCCTGAAGATAAATTTATCTTTTGAAGTACAATAAAATAGTCTCCCTGAACTGCAATATTAACTGGGCTTAACTACTTCTACTGTCCAAGCTAGCTTGCTTATGTTCGAGGCAGATTGTTCATATGGCAGTGATTAGTGTGACACCAGCTACACGACTCAAATTCGGCTCAGCAGTGGAGGATGTTTGGACTGATCAGTCACTCGAGTTTCTCCAAATGCTGCACAGAGCATATGGTCTTGTGTGCTGTGTGACACCAAAATACTTCTTATGCTATTAAGCAACCATGTAATTTCTGAGAGAAATGAGAGAAGAATGCTTCTAGACCAACTATTAGTCCCTGCTTGCAGGAGCATAAATGAGGAATACATTCCTATCTTTTTTGGAAGCACTCAGAGCTCTGCTGAGTATTCATTACCTTTATGGTCATTAAGCCTAACTAGATGACAGTTAAAAGATTGCAAATGCTGTATCCTGAACAGTGCTGTGAATCTTACTGGTTTACTGTCACCAGTGAGACCTAGATCATCTGGCATTTCCCCCATGTTCTTTGGTGTAGATCCTGCCTATGGCTTTTGAGTTAGCTCTTCTCCTTTGTCAAGAGAAGCAGTAAATAAGCTGGTAAATCTGTCCTCTGCATTGTCAAACTGTAAAGTTACACCGCATCTGTACTTTCTTCTTCGTTTTGTTTTTTAATAATCTATTGGGTTTGTTTGTTCAAGTTAATGAAAATAGTATGTTATTGTTATGTAGTTATGCCAAAACACTTCACCAGAAATTTCATAAATGTTTTCTGGTGCACTGCCCGGTTTCATGTGGTTTCATTTTTTCCCTTCATATAGAAGAAAAGCACATGGAAGATAAAGATCTTAGGGTTACTACAGCTAGAAAAAGCCCTGGGAAGATTCCTTTAAACAGCAAAAAAGGAGTTAATGAAATATAAAGTACAAATGAATTATTGTCTGGCTGGCTAACAGTAAAGCTTTAAGGCCTCAATCACAGCTTTTATTTGCAACGGTACACATTTATTCTTAGCAGGAGTCCAGCCAGCTTTTGGGGGGACCATTTGTGTGAGAAAGCACACATCACCACAGGGAGAGGTTTTGCCACCTAACATTTGCAGCTTCACAAAGTTTCAAAATTGTCCTTTGCTCATAGTAGCATTTCTTTTGGGCTAACGAGTTTCCATACAGTTAAAAGGAGAGGGTCTTTGCCTCCAGGGATTTCACAGCTGAAGGTCAAAAAATCTAAAGGGAATCAGCCAAGGTTTGGGGTTTTATTTTTTGTGCAAATCAGCAGGATGCTACAAAACAGCATTTCACTAGCATGTTTCTTAGGATGTCTCTGAGTTGTTCTGTTAGTACAGAAAGGCAATTTTCCCAGAACACATCCACTATCTGTGCAAAAATTCTTGTTTTGGAGATGGCACCTGAGAAGTTCTAGAACTGTGAGAAAGGGAATTATAAGAAGACAAAACCTAACAAACTGTAGTTTGTTCTGATAGTGCAAAATTTGAGTACAATAGACTTGCAAGGAGGAATATGTGTTAAAGTGTAGAATTTGTCCTGCTGACAGTAATATATCTACTAATTTAATTTGAAAGCCTGGATTCTGATAAATCAACTTCATATCCCATCTTTGCATCCTGTCTGTACACATCTATTGAAGTTCTGAGCTGTGAGACTTTCTGAATATTTTTAAGAAGCAAAATATTCCTCATTTCTGATTTCTCTGTTGTTCATGTTAAATTTAATGGAAAGCACTCTATGATTTTATTCAAGTGGGATCAAACTCTCAAACATAATTTAAGACCTCAGCCAATTCCAATTGTAGTAACCAGGTCCAAAAACTAACAGCTAAACTTGCATATGCAGATTGCCAAATGGAAGGAAAACAAGCTGAAAGAAGCATAAATACAAAGAACACTGAAAATAAATTTATTGGAAATGAACACTGACTCTGAATTAAAACCTGAATTGCTTTCAAATCTGTTTCAAAGAACTGATACAGAATGGAAAGGCCTTCTTAGCCAGTATTATGTCCCTTACCTTACATAAACTAACCTACTAATGATGTATGATGGGGTCACATATTTTTCTCTGATGCATCTGCCAAATATCTATATGTGCAAGTGAATTCACAGATCCTGGATTGCTTTCAGAAGCAGGGATGTAGACATATAAGTTCCCAAGTCAAAGTAATGTGACCCTCTTTGTAGCTAGATACCTTTTTGCCCTCGAGTTTAACATACACTAGTACAAATTTCCCCAAGACCAGCCCACATCTGCGTGGAGTTATGTGAGGAGGCACATATACTTTGATGAACCACATGATAAGGGCACAGATTCTGAATGTGGGGTCCAGGTTACAGTATTGGGCCACAGCCTTTCCTCTGCCCTAGGACACCTCAGCCTGAGTAGCAAATTTAGCAGATTTAAGATCAAGCCGACCAGCTGGATTTCACATTTAATTACCAGAAAATTAAACACAAGAGGAATGAAGCAAAGAAAAAAGAACAAAGAGTCTTACAGGATGAGATGGTTGGTGGTGGTAAACTGACCCATGTTATTCCTCAGTCCTGCCCACCACCTCCCACCTCTTCTCACCCAGTGCTCTTCTGCTCACCTTTTCAACCCCACCCCTCCAGCACTTTTTAATCTGCAGGTCTCTAGCCCCTTTCACTCCTCCCCATCTGCAAACCATCCTGGAGTCTGGTATTTCCAGACCTCCTTGTGCCTGGTCTCCTACTGCCCATGCATGTCCCCTGTGTAAAGCCAGCTTGTTTTTGGGATGACATCCCACCCCTCCCCTTAGACTTGTTCCATCCACACCTCTGTCCACATCCACTACTTCCCTTCCATCCTGGCTATGTCAAATCCATACCCTGATTGTCCCTGGAGAAACAGTGGAACTTCAAGAACCTGCTCACAGCCTGCAGCCATGAAGAGCCCTCCAGAGCTGCACCACGAGGGTGAAAGGTGTCGTAGAGAGACATGACTTTGCCTTGGATCAAAAACTGGGAAGATGCAATGGCTCTCCCAACACATCAGGTACCAATTTAATGGGGGCAAACATGAAGCAGGAGCTAGTTACAAAGGTGTGCATTATCTGAGACTTGAGTCCACCATCAAAGAACTAGTAGCTGTTCATCAAACTTCCAATAAATTGTTAATAGTAAGTTGTTACCAAACGTACAATAAATATAACAATGTCTAGGACAGCTGGCGTTGGGAGAACCAAATATGGAGCTCTAAGTCTTTTGTGGAGCCACAGAATAAATTCAGCAAATTTCCTCTCACACACATAAACAAATTATTTCCATGAACATGAGTCTGTCTTGTCCTCTTCCTCCACATTTCCCCCCCTCTTTCTCCACCAGTAGAGATACAATAATAAAACAGATTTTCTTTTTCTGTCCTTGGAAAGACCCACCGCACATTAGTAACTTCCCTTTTGAAATCTAAACTGAAAAATTATGTGCACTAGCATACCATATTGTGTTATTATTCTTGAAGCCAAGCTCCCCTTGGGTATCTACACAGCTTAAAAAAGCAGTGATAGGATGTATAGCTGGACAGAGGATTTCCAGTGGACCCACTGTCCAATGGACAGTGACTTTTTGGTGGAATGTGGTGATGCTGTCAGAATTTGTGCTGGGAGACAGTCTGGTAAGCAGGTGGGTGGCCAGAACCACAATATATATTCCACGATACATTTCTTTTGTCTTTCTGACTTTTCCTTCCAATTTAAAACAAAAAATAAATCAAATCTGGAAATTGTAATTTTTCTGTGGAGCAGGAATTCCTAAGCCTTAACCAAAGAATAAACTATTTGTTTATTTTTCCATTTGGCTCTTCCTCTCTGTTTCTCTGGCTTCTCTCCCTCAGCTACCCTTCCCGTTCCCCTTTTTTGTTCCTTCTGCTCATTTTTCCCCTTTCACTGTTCCATTTCTCAGCTGAACTGTTCTCGCTCTCCTGGCTTTGCAATCTATTTCACAGCTGATCCTTTGCTGAGCATGAACTCAGTAACACTGGAGGTGAACTTTCACACTTGTGTCAATTTAGAGGATTAGGGTAGACAGGTTTGCCCCTCTTTATGAAGTAAGTAAGGTTAATGTATAAACTTCCTCTCTCTCTGCTTTATAGTCTCCTTGGTTTTATTATCTTAACTTGCCATTTTGTTTTAAACCCCTGATCCATATCTAAACACAACCTCATGTGAACTACCTGGCCACCACCACCACTTCACTGTAGCCTGGCTCCCTGCTTTTGAGTATTAGAGTCGCCATTTGAAACAGGATTTTAAATTAGAAATGAGTTCAGCGCTCATTGCAGTCCCTCCAGTAATGGAGTTCGCTAATGGAGTTCCTGCTATAGGCACCTTTTTCCTCTCAGCCTGAGAAAAGTTTTACCTCCCTTATTAGTTTCACTAGCAGTAGCACAGGTTGTTTTAATATTCTATGCTGCCTGTAACATGTTGCAGATGTACCTGTGTGAAATGGTCTCTCGTTATTGGAATGCAATAAAAAGAAAACAAGCTTCTCAAGAGGAAAGAAGGTAAAAGAAAAAAGTTAACCCAGTTTGGGCCTGAAATTCCCCAGATTTTTATACTAACATTAACGTTTATAATACAGCTATTAAATTACACATAGAAGTGCATTTAAAAGGGCTCTGGGCTAAATTCCATATTCCTTCCTTTACTGAGTCCCTATGCCTGCTGCTGAAGCAGTAATAGAGCTTGCCTGATTAAGGCAGAAAAGTAACATTTGCAAAAGCATGGTAGTGATTCTAGGACCTCTTCCCTGAAATTCAGAAGCCTAAGGTTGCACACTTGTGTCATGCCACACAGAACAATGAGCAGACACCTGACACAGCGGAAAGCACATCATTTCAGCAGCACCAAGAGTCTGGGCATCTCATCTGTGCTGTACCCCAGCTCAGGGCAGAGCATTTCAGCTCAGCTGCACCTTGTTGACCTGGTTGCAGCACGCTGGAGACTGGGGCTGGTGTTCACAAATGTTTCTTTACCGTAGCTGGAGTACTGGTTTTGTTATCTGTGTACTGTGTGCTCCTGCATGGTGTCGATCTACTATGAGTCAGTTTTTAAATGAGACCTAGTCTCCTAAGGTAATGGGAAATTTACAAAATATCCATGGAAAACACAAGGGCCAAATGTTTTCCCTTGAAGGAAAGCCCTCATCTGGTATGGTTCTGACACACTGTGCCTTCTCTCATTAAGTATGCAATGTGTTGGGATACTTCAAATGAGGTTTGCTATATCACATATATATATATGAAACAAGCTGTTTCAAACATATATTTGTTGTCCCTAAAGGGAAGGGGCCAAGTAATCTTCTTCCAACAGAAGAGTATCCATGCTGATCTGAAGTATGTTTAATGCAGCACAAAAGTGGTAACAGGATCAAATTATGTGCCTATGCACTTGTTCTGTGCACCCGTGGCACTCTAAAGGGCTTTTGGATCATCTGAGCTGGCAGATGAACTCATACCCTAATTCTAAATGCACCTTCAGATTGCTTGCATGAGTGCGTAGATATCTCCAACAAGTAACTTGAAGCCAGTACAAGCACTTTCATTTGTTTTAATTCACTGCCTCAGTGAAATGAGACCAAGGCAGAATGTCCCTCTCTTCTTCAGAAGAGCAGAGGATGGTGTCAGTGCATTTCTCAAGGCAAGCTGCATTTTTTCACACCAATTTACACCAAGTTCAGAAAGAGATCCTTGCAAACACTGGTTTTCACTCAGGGTTTGTTTTTCCAAGTGTAGTGTTTATAACGGATCCCTAAATAGTTTGAGTGCTTTATTACCCATTGATGGCAGAGCTAGAAATAGGAATGTTTTTGTGGCATGAGAACATCATCTATGATTTCAATGGACTTTGTGTACTAAAACGTAAGTGTTGATTGCAAATGTGTGGTCGTTTGTCCCATGCCAAAACAGATCTCGCTAAAAAATGAGTCCAAGTCAATATAGCTGGAGATTCTGACTTAGGTTTGTGTAAATCTACAAGTTCGGTGATCTAAAACTAGGGGATAAAACTGTAACTGGCCCTCTGTATGTTGAGAGATGAACAGTGAGAAGGAAACAGTATTATTGTAGTGGAAGGGAAAGAAAACACTGTGCAGCACCTGTTTGCAATAGGCTAGCTCATCAGGGTGGTTAGTTTGGCAAAGCTCTCCTGCCTTCAGTGAAGTTGCCCCATTTTATATCACTGGAAGACCTGTCTTGGTGTAATTTATCATTACTGTCAGGATTCCCTGTAATTTTAATCTTATAGCACCTATAAAGACCAATGTGTTATGCACACCTAAGGGAATCATAAGCCTTTTAGTAATCGTGGATAATCCCTGAAGCTATGAGTCACTGGAAGCAGAGGCCCTTCATGCATCATTTAAACCCCTAATTACCCAACACGTGTGGGTGAAAAGTGAGAGGCAACAGCAGGGCCAGAAGCAGCCAGAAAACACTGGATGAGCAATTTTGAAGGGAACTTCCTTCCCATTAATATAAACAACCCTTTTTCCTTCCTAATGGTGCACCTGTTAGCAAATATATTCCTGTAGAGCTGCTCTCGTGCATCTGCTTACAACTTTGCAGAGGAAGTAGCTAATTGACATTAGGGGACTTTGAGGTGTTTCCTGACTATAAATGTGCAGTATTTAACACTGCTTTATAGAGCACAATGCTCAAAATACTGCCAAAAACTCCAGAGCCCTGCTGAAAACATGGAAGAAGCAAAAGGTTTCCATATCCAGAACAGTGACCTAGGATTTAATCTGTTTCCAGGTAGAATTAATAGCAGTCTGGCATGGAGCCCAGTCTCTTTCTCTGCACAGAATGAGTCCTGATGAGAGTTTTTTCCTCTCTGAGTGACTAATCACATCTCTTTTCAAAGAAACATGATTCCCTTGATCATTCTCTGTTCCTTGTGGTGGAAAAAATCAGATCTATTGAAGAGAAATCTGAGAAACTGTAAGAACATTTTAGAAGCAGGGTGCAGGCAGTGGCGGCAGCAGGTCTCACGTTGTGCCAGGCTCAGAACATGCTGCGCAGCAGCAAGGGGCTTTCAGTCCCTTGGATGCCTACAGCTTGAAATCACCTGTGATTGCCTGTGGGGCAATGCTCTAATACCTGTGGGGTAATGCTCTAACCTGCAGCCTATGGATGTACAAATGAACAAAGTGTTGCAATGAGAACGAAGTCCTTCTTCGAATGTATTTTTCAATTCATTCAAAGGGAAACATTTTTAGCCAATTTTTGGAAGGAGCAAGGTTAATAATCTTGCTCATTGGGCATTGTTTGTTCCCTATCTTTTCAATATTTTGGTTGATTTCAGTGCAATTGAGGGCTTACATATCTTTGAGAATTCACAAAGAGAGAGAGAAAGAGAGATTTATGACTGCCCCAAGTGCGTAAAAAGCTGCAGCAGAACCCACATCTTCATAAACACAGGAGCCAACCAATCATGTGGCGCAAGCAAAAGGAGGCTCCGTTAGTTCAGATGCTCTTTTAATTTAAATACTCCTCCTGCTGCATTTCAAGTCAACTGCATGACAGAACTGGAGGAATTTCTCATGAGATGTGTGGGGCCTTAGACAGTAGTAATGGGTAGAACCATCAATCAGTGGTGTTACTTCTGGTCATTGCTCAAGGCAAAAGTGGGCATTTGTACTTCGAGTGTAGAACTTCAGAGGGGAACAGGCTACTGAAAGTTCAACCAGCAGGAAGGTAGAGAGAATTGAGACTCTGTATTTGCTACAAAGCTGTTGCTGCCTTTAAGACATCTATAAATCAGGTCTGTCTATTTGGTGTCTCAGATTAGCTAGAATTATTTGGGCCATTGCCAAAGAACTGTCTCTTTAAATCTTCGTCAGCACAATACTGGTTAACAGGGTGGAATGTCAGAGTATGCTTCTAGGGGAAAAGTGAGATATAGGTACTACTCTGTCCCTCAAAGGTATGTTCAAATTTGCCCCAAGGGCTGCAAAGCACAGCTGGATGGTGAAAATGCTATGGATTTGGCTATGGGCTTGTTACAGAAATTATTGCAAGAGAACAATCTGAAGTTACAATCTATTACATTTCTGGGAATACTTTTTTCATCTCACTATAGCTGGAGGTTTTGCTCTTTTTTTTTACTTAAAGTTTATCTTGCCTAAGCTGTTCCTCTCTGTCTTTATTTCTCCTTTTAGGAAATTCATTTGTAAGTAACTTCAAAAATGGAAAATATTTTTAAAACTATAAACAATTTCTTTTGTGTTCTTGTGGGGGTCTGTTAGCTGGCACTGGTCTAAAGAAGAAATCCCACAGCTCTCACAGCCAATTTGCTTTGGTTTTCTCCTTTGGTTTATTTTATAGTTACAGAGGCCGGATGGGTGGAGATCAAATCAGTATCATTGCAATCCCTGTTATATCTGTCATCCCACAAGTCTGTCTGCTTTCCAGAAATGATTGGTGTTGATTTCAGCAGTCCTATCAGCTGGTATACTGTGCTATTTAGTGCTTCTCTTGCCAAAACACACCTATGGCATCCAAAGGCAGGAAGAAGAAGGTTACTTTCCCATAGCCTGTGTGTACATCAAGAAAGCTCTAGCACATCTCTGAAAATTGTGAAACAGCCTCCCCTTTTCTGTGTATAATTTTTCCATTTACTAAACAGCTCTGACTTCCTTTTCACCTGCTGGTATGACTGTCTCTGTGCAGAAGAGGCAGCCAAAATTCCATTTTTATTATTTAAAAAGAAATATCTCCCAAGCCCCACATCCTTTGTTCTATTGAAGACACTGGAAGCAGCTCTGGGCTGAGGGAAATCAGCAACAATGTTGACATGTACTTCACAGGGTCTAAGCTTTTCTTCAGTAATATTA